>NDGN011490940.1:0-12064 GCA_002564285.1 Tympanoctomys barrerae | reverse complement strand
ATTAATCAATTGTGAAACTGTCTCTTTGATATTTGTTTCTCAATAAAAAAAATTAAAAAAAAAGAAAATTTATTGGAAAGCCAGGGGTAAGAGTAAAGCGGGTAGATAGTATAAGAGAAAAATAGAACTTGTCAGACAAATTCAGTGAAGTAAAAGAAAGAACAAATTGTAAGTTAATTAAGAAAACTCTCCCAAGACAGGGCGTGGTGACATGTGCCTGTAATCCCAGCTCTTGGGAGGCTGTAAACAGGCAGATCATTATGAGTCTGATCCAGTAGTGAAACCCTTAACACCCTGTACACCCTTCCCTAAAAAAAGAAAAAAGAAAAGAAAATCCTCTCAATTAGATTTGCATGGTGAAAACTTTGCTTGTCTCTTAAGTTGTCTTTAAATTATTTCAAAGAATGCCAATAAGTCACTTATTCATGACACTGTACTTATCAGGGATTCAT
Source organism: Tympanoctomys barrerae (assembly GCA_002564285.1). Classification (NCBI taxonomy): domain Eukaryota; kingdom Metazoa; phylum Chordata; class Mammalia; order Rodentia; family Octodontidae; genus Tympanoctomys; species Tympanoctomys barrerae. Next base: position 11,612 of record NDGN011490940.1, on the reverse strand, counting down.
ACTAAACTAATGTCATATATCTAAGTAGCATTGCAGTCAGGGACTTGAAAATTCAGCACTGAAGTTTTCACAAGGTAAGTCTAGGTAACCAGTACTGTAAAAAGAAATCTATGACATCATTCTTAAGCATTTTTTTTACCTTGGCTTTTATTATTCTTGAAAGCAATTGACACAGCAGCTCTAGTTCTTTCAAGTGAGTTTCAGATGGAGGGAAAAGCCCTAGTTTCCATTTTAGAGCTGATTTCTGAGAATGATTCAGGTTTCAGGTGAATATCAGCACTCATGAAAACACACTGGCTCAAAAAAAGGATCTAGAAATAGCAAGAGCAGTAAAAGTAGATATGCTCTGGAGAGTATACATCATTAAATTATTCAACATCTTAATTACAATTCCTTTCTCTGTCCAAGAGCCTACAAAGAAATATCTTTTGACTGTCTTTATTTCTTCCTAATGATCAAAACTGTCAAAATATTTTTGGTGCTGTATTTTCTGTGTGTGTTTTAGTGGGAGAAATTAATGTATTAGCTGCTGGAATAAGAAATAGTCAAAGATGCTAGGTTCTGAATCTGCAAATATTTAGTACTAAAAAAAATTATTTTGTTAATCTCTTTGAAGCTCTTGGAGCAGCACATGGTTCCTGTTCTTTGATTTTTTTTTTTTTTTTGAGGGACAGGGGATTGAACTCAGGACTGTGCACTTGCCAGGCAAGCACTTATTCTACTGAGCTATCTCCCCAGCCCCCTGTTCTTTGATTTTTGTGCAGCCAGGAATTAGAACATTAGCAGTTGGTTCTTTATTTCTTCCCCTTACCTTTCCTCTTTATAATTGCTTGGGGACATAGGCTATTCAGCATGCAGGCTTCTCAGACCTTGACTTCCCTGTCCACGAGTTCCTTTTCCATTCCACGGCTCCATTCATTCTGATAGATACCTTGCTGCCCTCTGTCACTATTCCATCTCAACCAATAATTAAGTTATATGACACACTGGTCTTGGACCTCTCCCATTCAGGCTGCCTTTATACAGGACATCATTGGTATCCACTCATCCTTTTTCCTTGTTTTCAAATAATATGCTTTATCAGTTACAGTCTAGCAGTGTTCAGGTCCAATATACTCCTAATAATACTCTCAGCTATCTGCCTTCTTCTGCTACTTTGTTACATCCACCCAGCAAACCCCCAACTCTCAGTATGTCTTGATCTCTCAGTCAACGCATTCGATTAGCTGAGTGATTTGGGCAAAGTTATTCACAACACGGCAAGGTGATCACCAACACAAAATGTTCTGAATGTTCAAATATTATATTAACAAATGTGTGCAGATCACATACAAGTTTGCTTTCAGGATCTTGGAAATTTCTGAAATCCAAAACTTAATTCCCAACGTTCGCTATCTGTTTATCTCTAAGGCTCCTGACATTCGTCATCTCTGAGCTCTTTGTTGCCTTCTACCCACTGGTTCTACTCCAGTGTTGCCAGCCTCAACACCTAGCCCAGAATCTTTGGAATTATTTGCCACATTATGCTTGCCTTTTCTCCAGTGTACAGTTTAATGCTATTAATTGATTTTCCCTCCTGAACATTTATCAAGTCAATATTCTCTCTTCATGGCCATTGCCCATGTCCATACCATATAGTTTCCTGCCTGCTGCAGTCACTCCCTCATCTCCCCAGGCTGAATAGTGCACTGTTAAATCTCTTATTCACACTGACACCACAATGTTTTATGAATTGTAAATTAGAGATATCACCTCTTGCTTCAAAACTTAAAAAGGTACCATTGCTGTGCCGGCCAGGAGCTGGGGGTTCAATCCCCTGGACTGCCATGCTAGCCCCATCCCCCAGGGTGCTCTGAGACAGCAATTGAGATTGGTGTGGTGGTGCATGCCTCTAATCCCAGCTCTTGGGAGGCTGTAAACAGGCGGCTCACTATGAGTCCGATCTAGCAGTGAGACCCTGAATACCTTGTAGACCCTTCCCTAAAAATACCAAAAAATAAAATAAATAAATAAAAAAGGTACCATTGCTCATAGGACCAAAATATTTGATACAGGCTACAAGTAAGGAGCTGAAGACTAAACCTATTTACCTTTGCAGTATCTTTTTTTTTCCCTTCCTTTCTGGTGCTCTCAGTAGTACTCTGCATCTGCTTTGAATGTAGTTGCACTGTTCTTCTGCCTGAACACTCCCTGCCTATTTCATCTTCCCCACCACTTAGCTTCTATCTGCCCTTTGCATATTTCAGTTCAGTTACTACTTTCTTAGGGAACTGTCTCTGGTATCCGCAAAGAGCTAAAGATCCAGTTTAGAAGATTCATGATATCACTAGTTTCTTTTAACATGGTACTGCTGGACAGCTTTACTTTTATGACTTTGTATGCTACCCAGAGTAATTTCTCATTTAACATATGCTAACATATCATAGTTAATGATGAGAAATACAAAGAGGTTGAATGAAATTCCTCTAGTGGTAATCTCTTAGCCTATTAATGACATTTTGAAAGATCTCAAACTGAGTTATAAAAATACTGGGCTGGATTTTAAGAGTGTGTCTACTTAGGGTTTAGGAGTCCTTTGACCATTGCTAGATGACCAAATAACAAATCAACTTTGTGGCTGGTCCAACAAAGAACATATTTATGTTCTTTACCCTTTAGTCCTCATTATTTTTAACCACTGTACACTCTTGTATAAAAAATTTAAAGAAATTTGTTTTCTACTTTTTCAGTGACTAACAGCTACTCTAATAATAACTGGCCTTCTTTAGGTCAACCATAATGTCCCCAAATGGCTATGAATGTAGGCTGCCCATCAGTTTATGTTAGATGCTACTAATATCATAGCTCTTACATCCTTTCCTGATAACTCAATCTATTTTTTTCCTCCTTTCTGTATTTAGGACAGGGTCTCCAGAGTCTATAGGATCTCACCACATAAATTGGACTCATAGTGATTCTTCTGTGTTCGGCGTCCCAAGCGCTGGGATTACAGGTGCATGCCACCATGCCTATCTCAATCGCCTTCTCAATGCACCCTGGGGGTGGGGCCCTGCACCACATGCCAAGGATCGAACCCCACCCACTGCGATCTCCCTAAGCAGGTGCTTTAGTCTGCTGAGCTATCTGGCTGGCCCTCTTGATGCATTTCTCTTGGCTGAACTCCCTGAACTTCTGACACTGAATAAAAGTGTAGTTTAGATCTATAGCCATAACAGTTGTATTATGTGTTATTTGCTTCTCCTTTTTCACTATCTTTCCATATGGAATTGATTTGGAAATCTTTGTTTTATGATTTTACAATTGAAATATTTAAATCATTTCAGTTTTTGTATAACTTGAGCTGTGTTTTAGCCTGGCATAATCCACATAATCCATAGATCAGCTACTGCTTTCAACACTCAATCCTGCAGCTTTCCAAGAATGCATCTCATTAAATGTAAGACTTTATTTTTTTATTTTATTTTATTTTTTAATTTTGGGTTTTTTAAATTAATTATATTGAGAAACAAATAGCAATGAGACAGTTTCAAGACTGATTAGTAGGACAGTTTCAATAATTAAGACATTGCATATTGTTGTCTTCATAGTGGTTATTTATAGCACAAGATGCAGACATGCTATCCTGTCCAAACACTATTAGTACAAATCTTTCTTCTCACTGAATTAAGAGAAGAAAGAATTAAGAGCTGTATACCTATCCTAACTAATTTGTATATACAGATACAAAAATGGTCCTTCATTTGCATCCCCCTTTAAAAAAAAAAACTTTTTTCAGAAATGGGTATTGTTTCTCTTGCGTGTCATTAACATCTTCTGCACAATTTTTGTAATGCATAAAATTTTAAAATATCTTTACTTAAAAATATTTAATTTGATCCCCCAATTACCTTTGAAGTGTGGTAACATTATCTCATTATATGGATAGAAAATTTAGCTCGAAAAAGTATCAGACTCAACCAAAACCATTAGTAGTTACTGCAGACAGGCAGATGCATCCTTTTGACTTTCTAATTTGAACTTCAGTCTTTTTCCAAGAGCAATCTTTGTTACATGGTGACTCTTTACAACTCTGTTTAAAGGATTATTAACACATGAAATATGTTAGTTTTCTACTTGGAAATAACTTTAAGAATGTATGAGCAGCATACTGTGGGTCATTAAAAAAATGAAAAGAAAGTGAATGTGAGCGTAAAGAGATCAGTCTCACACAGCTTAAAACCGCAAAGGAAGAAAATCAATCTGCCTAAGCATGGTCAAATGTTACCCTAAAATTTTAAAAGTTAGACTAAGGGGCTGTAGTTTCCTAGGAATTACACACAGATTCAGCAGCAGACTAACTATGCATTTTTCAGAGCTATTAAGGTAATAATCTCTAGGTTATTTGCAGAGAAATTTAAAGCATGATTCTATAAAGCAGAAATGTCTTTAGGAAAAATAATTTAATATATAAAAAGCAAGAGATTCTTCAGCGCAACAGGAGATAAGAATTGTTCTTTATGAAAATAATGACTGATATTACACCACAGGTAATATCATTTTGATCACTATTGTAAATCACTATTGAATGCTATCAAATTAATTTAGGATTTCATTTGTTATTTTGACTTTTCTGTGTGTGTTTGTATTTAAGGAGAAAGGAAGTTGAATTATATCATATATAATAACATATATATATAGTATATATAATTCTACTTTAAAACTTGTAATCATATATTTATAATTAGACCTACATAATAGAGGTTCCATACTAGGCTATCTCATCTTGTACTGCTTATTTGTCAATTTATTTCACTGAAATTACACTGGGACAAGTTTCAAAAATGAAAATGTGAAGATGAATTTCTGATTTCATAAACTAAATGTTGCAATTTTTAAAATGCTGCTTACATGGAATAGCTGAAGCAATGTTTCCATAAGTGACTCCATTCCCAAATGAGGGTGGGCGCATGAAGAATATTACAGGAATTTAGAAGACAGATTAACTAAGAAAGGCTAGAACAATCCAAAAAAGATCGCTATTACTTGGCTGAGTTTGATAGATACACAGCCCTCAGAACAAGGGCCTGCTATTTATCAGGGCTATGTGTTGGTAAAACTATGATGTCAAAAAGAAAGTAAAGGTAAGGGGCTGGGGATATAGCTTAGTGGCACAGCTCCTGCGTGCAAGCACGAGGTCCTGAGTTCAATGCCTAGTATTAAAAGGAAGGAAAACCCAGCAAAGGCACGAAACTGCACATAAGCATACATACGTGGTCTATAAGATAAAACACATTTCAAGGCATTTGGGACAGATATACATGTAAGAATGGGTGATAGGAATGCTATTCCAACAGCTTATAGTGAGATATTTGTTCTTAAATGAGGTCTCAGAGTCACACTGTAATGTAAATAGGGCATGTGTACTGGAGTATTCATTTGGCTAAGGGTGGGAGTAAATGTACCATATGGACTTCTGGAGGGATGTACCATGCTTGACTTGAGCAGGTAAATGTAAAAGGAGAGACTAGACATGTGGCTAGCTGGAGAATGTGTTAAAGTGCCTTCCAATTCAAACTTTAAATAAACTATGTTAGCAGACAAAAATATAATTGTTGGGCACACTGAACTGAGTCTACAGCCCTTTCCAGACTCTGCAAATTTCCAAATAATGAGATTGTATTTTATATATCTCACTAGCATTTATCTTGATGCTCCACTTGAGGCACAGCATTGTGCATTACTTCTTGAAATGCATGACAACAAATACTGTGAAAATTCATGTTACTTTGTTAAGGGAGAATCTGTATCACTTGTAATTTTTCTGCTTTAATTCTAATTTGTACTCTCTTTAAAAAATAAAGAGAATAAAAATAGTAAAAAAAAATCCACTAGAAATGATATGGAATTTCACTAAAAATAATAAGAATTCAACAATGGTTGTTATATTGCATAATGTTGTCTTCAAATTAGTTGTTTAGATGACCAAATATAAGCATGCAAATACCTAAGTCCTCAAATGTTACCTAATGACTTGGCTTTTACTCATATGGATGAATCATTCTTAGACAATCTAATATGTATTTTTAAACTTATATTTTAAGACTATGACGTAACTAGAGTTGGGAGTTTTTTTTATTGCAACTACTCATTTATTATACTGTTTAAGAAGAAAAGCAAGACCAGTGGTATTTTAGAAGGTATATATTTAATGCAATATATGTTCATAAACTTTCTAAACTGTATTTTTAAAATATAAAATCTATCCAAAAGAAAATATTCAAGTAATGATGATATAGGAAACTATTAATGTAAGATGCTAATATGAGTTATCATCAGGTTTTTCACAGCACAATGTAAAGAAATTTGGGAGCTTCCTGTACAGAATAATCTTATTCTTGAGCAGCCATTCAATAACATGCTGGTAATCTACTAATTCCAGAAAGCTTTCTTCCAGCTGTTCATGTTGCATGCTTATTTCTGTTTGGTTCATCTGGTTTGTCGACTCTGGTCTGAGACATTTTCTCATCTAAACAAGAGTTCTTTTCTTTTTTTCTTCTAAGGACTGCCCAGACTTCTCTTAATATCCAGCCTGTAGCTTCTGTATTGCTTAACACCACTCATATCAACCGTCAGCAGTAGAATAATTTAATAAACCCGTCTAACATGTGTCGCATGCAACCTCGCCAGCAAGGAAGACGCAACACCCAGCTCTTCTTTCAGCAGTTTATTCAGAACCCTTGAGAACAATCTTCTACCCCAGGAGAAACCCGCTCCTAGCTTTAAACCCTTTTGGCGTCCAATCCTGGTAGGCCACGTGGGCACCGCCAGTAGGTCCAGGTACGCGGAAGCAAGCCACAATCYCAGCCTTTGCCATATATGGAGTTGTTTTGCACTGAGAGCACTCACCATCAGGTAGGTGGAGGGCGGAAGCCAGGGCCATCTTTCAGGCGCGGCTGTACGCAGCTCTCTACAAACATGTTGCTTATTTTTTGAACTGCTGCTGGTGCTTCTATTGCCATATCTTCATTGAATCCTTGCATTGAATTTTCCTGAGAAAAACAAGGCAAATCTTGACAAAGCTTCACCAGTGCAAAATCTCTTAATTTCACATAACGTTTGGATGGGTCTTCTACTGTAGTACTAAGAACTGAAGGAGATGCAATGTAGCATCTATGAACTGTTTCAAGAAGTTGCGCACCATGGCCTTGGCGTTGAAATGCAGTCAACATCAGCATCTGGCTTACACGTGGCCGGGTTTTGTCCAGGTACATATAGTAATTATAGACTGTCATGTAGCCTATGGTTGCAAAGAGCATAGCTTCATCCTTATTATACTACTCAAAACACTAGAAAGTAGCGCCATCTTTCATCCAGGTCAATAAAGCTCGCAGTCTCAATAAGCCACATCAAAAAGGTCTGAAGCCTTTCTTGATACTCTCGAAAGCCTCTACATGTCAGGTCAGCCTTGTATATCTGAAAAGTAAAGCTTTCTCCTTTTAGGCTGAGAACTGAGTTTGTTTGCAGGAATGTTCCAAATGGCTTGAAATTGACTTCTTTTTCCAATAAAGAAAGTCACTTGTGTTTGTGCCAAATGCAGCTGGAATGATTTGTCTGATTTTGCCCTCCACATCATCTGCCTCCACACAGTCAAGGTTCTCATCAACTGTAGGTGCACATTCAACACAGAACAGTGTTGACAGGCTACCAGTAAAATAGTATAATGGGATCTTCAGACCTTTGTAACCAAAAGCAGTTTCATCATCCCCAAACAGTTGATGGAGATATTCAGGAAATAAAGTTCTAATGTGGTTCTCCAGATCTTCAGGAAAACAAACTAGTTTTAGTTCAATTGTTGTGTTGGTGTTACATTTGTACTCTGCCAGTTTCTTCTCTACAGCACTCTTGTATTCTACCAAAATTTTCTCCATAGCACCAAAACCAGCCATTCCTAAGCCGAGTTGGGATTTTTGTCTGCTTTAGAAAAGCAAAACAATAAGCTCAAAAGAGTTAAATGAGGTAGAAAAGGTTAACTAATAGCAAAATCTTACTTTTGGCAAAGATGAAATTAAAAATTTTGTGCACTTACGTGAGTACTCATCAACCTCTTCTAGCTGTAAAAAAGCATGATCTTTAGTAAACCTTAGCCTGTATGTGTAGCGCTCTACTATAGAATCAACAAAATGCATGACCAGAATTATCAGGACTAACTTGATGCTTTAGTAGCATATTTCCCATCAGAGCCTGAAGCAGACTCCAGTGGACACAGCGGAATTGCTTTTAGCCTGAAGCTGCATTGCTGTGGTGTGCGTCACATGGCTTTGAGGTCAGTGTGCAGTGTCTTCAACAAACACTCTCTTACGGGTAGGATACTTCCAAGTCACTAGCCAGTAAGACAAATCTTATTTTTAAATCCAAATCTTCTAATTCTATATCCATTGAATATTACATCATCTTTAAAAATACCCTGTCCTGAGAGTATAGTCAAGAAGTTTCTGAAATCTGGAAATCTGCCAAGATTGCGAGATTGTTTTAGGATAAAATAGCCTTTTGTGTTCTTTTACTTCAAGAAGAATTTTAGGAACTTACAGACCATCTATTTGGAGAAAGACATCACTTTTTTCCTTCAAATTTATCATCTATGTCTTCTTAAATCAATACGATGACCAAGTAATTCATCTTCTTGAGTCTTTATCACTTATAACTATCACTGTGAGATACATTGCTTGATTCTCTCTTTTCATCAGCTAGAAACTTGACACTCTAAAGAACAAATGCTACTGAAATAATTTAAAATTTCACTAAAACTAAATAACAGTGTATGTAGACTCAGTTTGTTAAATTTTCTAGCATTTTCTTTGAACCTGACTAAAAAGTAATAACTAAAAATAAGGGAGAAAAGAAAATAATGCTCTAGGGATAGAAGATTTCTTTTTCTGAAAGTGTTCACTTATTTGTTCTCTTTTTTTGCTTTGTTTTGTGAGAAAAGTCATTTAAGAGTCACCTCTCTTCCTGAATCGACCAACTACAATTAAACAGTGTGAGGTGACCTTTGTCCCAGAATGGAAGTAATAATACTCAGAGGCAGATAAATGGAGATGTGGAAAAATGCTGCTTTATTGTGTAAACTTGGTCACCAAGTATTAGATAAATATTCAACAAAAATTACAATAAGAAAAAAGTTTATATGGAAATGAAATAAAGTTTTCCAATGAAGACAGATTGTTCTACTATAAAGCACTATTAAAGGAGTTAAAAGCACTATTTAAAAGCACTATTAGAGGAGTTGAAAGAGGCTTCAGTAGTATTTATTTTCTACAAGTTTGTGTTAATTTAGCATAAAAGTATCCATATAAAAATTACTGTGAAAATATTCCTGCAGATCTTTGGAAATGGCGAGATTTGGAGTTATGGAGAAATTTTTGGTAGAATAGAAGAGTGCTACAGAGAAGAAACTGGCAGAGTACAAATGTAACACCAACATAGCTACTGAGCTGAAAATTATGAAAAGCCAAAATTTTTCTCATAGATCACAAAAACCATTTACAAATGGTGCCAAGAAAACTTATCACCAAAAAACACACAGCAGGCAAATCTTAGGAGCAGACTCTATGTTCATCAAAAGATGAATGCGAGGGCTGGAGACTTAGCTCAGCAGCACAGTACCTGCCTGGCAAGCGTGAGGTCGTGAGTTTGATTCCTGGTACTGGAAAAAACAAAAAGAAGAATGAATAATGAAAATGGGCTGTTTCCATTATTGAAATTAGTATGTAGATTATTCAAAACAATTCCATTTGACCAAGCTATTCCAATTCTAGGTATATTTCTGAAAGAAATAAAGGTGCCATACTTCAATAGTACATCCCTACCCATTTTTATAGTTGCAAATTCATAATAAGTAAAACTTGGAAGCAGCATGTATGTTCATCAACAGATGAAAGGGTAGAGAAAATGTGGTTTGTGTTTACAATGGAGTACTGTTCTATCATAAAAAAGGATAAAATTGAGACATTTGAAACAAATTGGAAGAATCTTGGTATCATTATATCAAGTGAAATAAATCTGACACACAAGCTTAGAAATGTCACGGTTTTTCTTATATAAGAAACCCAAAATATCGTAAACAAAATAAAAGATAGTAATGGAAATAGAGAGAGAGATTTCTCAGAGGAGAAGAAGATCAATTTCTCAGAGGAGAAGATGGACGGGAGGGGAAAGGGATGAAGAAGGAATTAGGATATGTTATCTACACGTTCCTACTCCACGGCAATGCAAATATTATGTATTGCAAACATGTACAAAAAGAGGAAAGGGATCAAGAGAAGGATGGAGGGGCAGGGAAGGAAAGAAGGGGGTGAAAAAAGGAATTAGGAATATATATATGTATACATAGAATATAAATATATGTATTACAAGCAGGTACTAATAAATAAAATGCTAACAGGAAGTCAACTCCAATTATATACAATAAGCAAATTTGTACCTACCAGGGATTAAGTAAGCAACTTTCATGGGCAACACACTTAACTTTTCTTCAATACATTCATTTTCCTATTTATAGCTAGTGTAAGTACATGTCCACTCTCTGTATTGCAACATCGGTGGCTTTAATTTCCTTTGCTTTAGGATCACTTCTTAGTCTGCAGCATCAGGAAGTCTATTTTTAAAGGCCAATATGAAGCATCTGAGACACTGAATTGCAGACAAATTAAGCAGCATCAGTTAAAATATGCCTTCAGAACCCATGAACTGTCATCCTATTTGTAGACAGGAAAGTGTTTGGAAACCAATCAAGGAACTGCATATTATGCACATTGATTACAGTTTGGGAAGATGCCAGATAGAATATTTGCCCTTGGTATAAAACAGAAAGGGCACGATCAATGAAGCGATAACAATAAATCTTGATAATAAAATAATTAAATAAGATGTCTTTGAGGAACTCCTCCAAATGTTGAAGTGGACTCACATTGTGATTAAAGACAATAGGTATTAATAAGCTGGCTCTAGAGAATATTCTAAAGGAGGCTTAGTAAATCTCTTTACTTTTAAGAAGTAGATGCCTTGTGCTGAAATTTTTTCTTTTTCTTTTTTGTGGAACCAAGGATTGAGCTCAGATCCTTGCATTTGCCAGTCAAGCGCTTATCCTACTAAGCCATCTCCCCGGCCCTTGGAATTTTTAATAGTAGATAAATAATATGAGTCAATGAATTAAAAATGAAGGGAAACAACTAAGACACAGTGGAAAGATGATTGGATTTGATGTTAGCAGCTTTTGATTTGAATCTTCATTCAGTCAGTTGTGACAAGCCTTGTAAACCCTGTGAGCGATACCCATTCTCTTCTTTACTTTTCTTCTTCTTGTTCAGACTTTCATGCTGATGTCTCAGGCTTCAGATGCACATGTCAGTCAAAAGGCAGAAAGCACTCACAACCATCAGAAGGTGTAAAATTGAGGAAAATATAATGAACTTCATGTTCTTGATTCCTAAATATGTATCATAATTAAGGAAATTTTATTGAACTTATTCTAAGTGACGGGAAATGTATTATTTTGATGGGATATCAGAAAGGAGAAAAGAAAGAAAGAAAGAAAGAAAGAAAGAAAGAAAGAAAGAAAGAAAGAAAAGAAAGAA
>NDGN011490939.1:0-15724 GCA_002564285.1 Tympanoctomys barrerae | reverse complement strand
AGCAGCAGCAGCAGCAGCAGCAGCAGCAGCAGCAGCAGCAGCAGCAGCAGCAGCAGCAAGCAGGGGAAACAGCAGTAGTAACAGTGAGCCTGCCTTTCACTTTCATTTCATCCGGGTTACAGACCTTCTGGATGGCGCCACTCGCACCCTGGGTGGGGCTTTTGCCTTCAGTAAATCCATTCACCAAACACAGAATTGTATTTATTCTAATCAATGGACTAATTTAGTTTCTTTTTTAAAAGAATAAAAAATAGTAAAAAAAAAATACTTGAAAGGATATAGAATTTGATGAAACAAAATAATAGGAATTCAACCATGGTTGTTATATTGCATAATGTTGTCTTCAAATTAGTTGTTTAGAATGCCAGATATAAGCATGCAAAATTGGCAAAAAAAGTGATAAGAAATTGAAAAGAAGAAAAACATTTAAGTATTAATTATTCCTCTCAATAGACCAGCAGAGAGCTGGCAAGATAGCTAGTGGATGAAGTGCCTGCTTAGGCAAGCAGAGACCAGAGCTCGACCTCCAGCACTACATGGTGTGCTAAGCCGACCAAGCAGCCTGGGCTTTGTGACGCACACCTGTAACCCCAGTGCTGGGGAGGCGAAAACAGGAGGATCACTCTGACGGAAGCTGTGTAGTGAGATATCCTGTACCAAATATATTAAAAAATAGGCCAGCAGAAACCAGTAGTACAATTATCCAAGCTATATATATATCTACATATCTATCTATATGTATATCTATATATACATATATATTCCTTTGGTCAGCTCAGCCCACCCTGGGGGTCGGGCTGGTGTGACATGTGGTGCCAGGAATCAAACTGTGGTCCCTGTGAGTTGCCTAAGCTTGCCTAAGCAGGTACTTTAGATCACTGAGTTATAGTCTTGGCTCCTGTGCCTTCACTTTGAACAGATTTTTTTTCTCTTTCATAGTATCTATTGTACCTCTCAGAGTTTATGCAGTCTTTCAGGTTCTTACAGTAGCAAGACAATATGATGTCTGCACAGGTGAGTCTGATTTATTTCACTTACCAGTACAGTCTCTAGTTGCATCCATCCCATCCATCTACCTATAAAAGCCTCAAGTTTATCTTTTTTATATTGGAGTAATACTCCATTGTGGAAACATATCACATCCTTTTATCCATTCCTCAGTTTATTGGCATTTGGGTTGCTTCTAAGATTCAGTTATGACAAATTGCACTACAAGGGTGCACATAAATTACTGTTGTATGATGTTTTCAGGTCTTCTGGAAAAATACTTAGGAAGGGAAAAGCTGGGCTGAGGGGGACCTCAAGCCCTATATTTTTGAGGAATCTCCACATTGATATCCATAGTAACACACACCTTCATTCCTAGCATTGTATGCTCTTGATCCAGCCAGCTTCCAAAGCCCTACCTATGAGTATATGAGATTTTGGGGGGCATCTAGATGAAGCAATAACTCATAAAGTATTGGAGAACTGAGTTGAATTGAACTGAATCAAAAATATTATTGCCATTGAAAAATACAGAAAAAGACATTTATGCTATAGTCTTTTATAAAAGGATGTCTGTGCTTGGCAAACATTCTTATACTCTTTAGAAGTTCATATTCCCATAGTGAGAATGAATATTTAGCAAAGATATTTGAAGCAAAGTGCACATGGGACTGTTCTTCAAGTGGCTTCATGAAACCAAGTAGAAACTAAAATCATGGAAGCAAAATTATTCACAACACTTTGGATGGTTTCATTGAACCTTTAGGTGTCTTGGTGGCTCTGCTTTGCCTACCTTGAGCAGGTGTTCTGGCTCCTCTTCTGCTCCTGTGGCTCTGGGCATGCCCACCCAATACAAAAGTGTCCCTGATTTCCACGGTGTCAACCAATAACAGACATTCACCTGTGAGGATCTCTGCTATATAGCAAGTGGGTGACAGGCTGAGGGTACACAAGGGTCATCTATATTTGCAGCTGTTCCCTTTCCATCACTTTCATTACCACGCGAGCTCTACTTCCTGTTGGGTCAGTCTCAACATTAGGTTCTCATGAATACTGCTGTGAATCCCTTACCCACTGCCCATAAAACTAGTGCATGGTGCCAAAACATTTGCCTCTCTTGCTGAAATTTGTTTGTTCCATGACATCGTTCCTTCTAGGCTGTGAGAACTTGAGGGAAGTCTATCCCTGAATTCCCAGAGCCAGAGAGGAATTTACTGGGAACTCAAAATGAGTTCCCAACATGGAAAGAAAGAAAAAGAAAGAAATTAAGAGACAAGATATTGGGACTTGCTGGTTAGCTCAGTTCTTTAAGTGCCTGTTTGGGCCAGTCCAGGCAGGCACAGGGGACCATGGTTTGATCCCCAGCTCCACATGCCATACTAGACCTGCCCTTTAGTGTAGCCAAAAAAAGGACAAAAAACCCCCCAAGACATTAAAAGTAAAGAAGCATTTATCTGGAGTAAGGTTGGCTCCATGAAATTATAGGATAGGTTATAAAGTATGTTTTTCTACAGAAAACATGCACTTTTTAAAATTCCTCTTAAGAAAATGATTGAATTCATGTGTTAAATTCATCTTAGCAGGGTTCTTTTTATGCATCAAGAAGTGAAGGTATCTTAAGTTGTTGACCCTCCACAAGAGAAGCTTAATGATATTATTACCCTACAACATGGGCAGTTGAGCTTAACATCACTATCTGTCTGAGTATCAAATGCCTTGGACATAGCATGGAACAGGTACTTTCCAACAATCATTGATATGCTAAACCTCAAATCCCTATAGAATGTGCAAAAAATAAATAAATAAAAATTAACAATTACACTTTTTTACACAGAAATTTAGAAATCTAACCATATAAAACATTGAAACAAGACAGTTCTATGACATTTTATTCTTGTCTCTTGTTTTCTTTTATTACCTTATTTTTGAACAAACATTTGCTTGAGAGACAGTATCACAGTAATGGATATGACATTAGAAGCACTACACATTTAGAAGACCAGAGTGACAGGCCTTGCAAGGATGGCCCTAGTATTATTACATATTGCTATCCTCAGTGCAGTTGCTTACTTCACAGGTATCAGCATATATAGTTAGTCAGGGTGAGAATCCTGCCAATTAACAGTTAGTTGGAAAAATCAGATGGAGATCCTCAGGACCATTGCCTTAACCATCTTGTGTATATGAATGCATGGTTTTTCCCCTGCCATGATTCCTAGCTTTTTCTCCTTGCCCTTTCTTCATTGTTTAATCCTTAAATTCTCGCTTTCCATTTAACTGTGTTAAACCTTTCAATTTTTATTTCTTATTTTGAGTTCTCACACTAGAGAGACTATACAATATATACACTTGTGGGTCTTGTTTATTTCACTTAAAAAATACCTAGAATAGATATAGAGCTACCTTCTATTAGTTCAATAAGAAGAAAGGCCTATACTAATATTGTCTAGAAAAGATATGTCTGCATCTTATCCTCTGAATAACTACTATGAAAACAACAATATACAATGTAATTATTATTGTAACTGTCCAAATAGCCTCTTTTGAAACTATTTCATTGCTATTTTTCTCATTAAAATGAATAAAAAATTTAAAAAGAAGAAGCGAAGTTATATAATGCAGAATAAAAAGCTAAGGTTGCTGAATCGGACAACTTGGCTGTCTCTTTGTGTTCCTTTCTGTCTTCTTTCCCCCTTTTCCTTCTCTCCTTTTCCCTCTGGTTCCTTCCTTTCCCATCTTGAAAACTCTAGTTCTTATACAATCCCTTAGCCAGGTAGCTCTCCAAACTGGAGTACCTTAAACAAAGACATCTCTGGAAGGTCTGTAATGCTCCTTATCTTTCTGCTCATCAAAATTTGCCAGGTGTCTTTTAGTCTCTTGCTCTTACTGGGTATAATCCTGTAAGCCACTCTGACCTAGGATATTAATGATTATCAACAAGAAAATTCCTTTGTTTTATCATCCTTTGCACTTGAAACACACCCTCAAGGCCTTAAAGCAAAAGAAGCTGAGGTGGATGCTGTATGAAGGATAAGGCTCCTCCAGCTGTGTGGAGCTCATTCTCCCTGCTGTTCCTTAGTTATTGATAGGCTATCACTGTATTCCTTTCTAAGCAAGCACAGGGTATGCTTTGCCCAAATGTGTACCTCCTTCCTGGTGGCTAGCCAGTTTAATGACTGGTGATCCAAGAATAGAAGGATCAGTCTACCTAACAATATTTAGGGATAGCTCTGAATGGCCATGTTAGTTGCAAAATCTCCATAACTTGGGCTGAAGTTCATTACTGATTCATTACAGTTCAAGTAATGAACTCTACCCAATTGGTTTTTCTCATTTCTTTTTTTATATTAATTTTATTGAGAAAGAAGTAGCAATGAGACAGTTTCAAAACAGGTTAGTAGGACAGTTACAATAATTAATACATTGTATATTGTTGTCTTTATAGAAGTTATTCTCAGGGGCCCGCCCACTAGTTCACTTGTTTAAGTGCCTCCTTAAACAAAGAAGTCAGCCTCTGGGATTGGTGGTTCGATTCCCGCATACTCAAGGCAATCAAGACCAGAGCTGGAGGCAATCAGGAGCCTCAAAAAACCAAAAACCAAAAAACAAAACAGAAAACCCCAAAAAACAAAACAAACAAACAAACAAAAAACTTGTGCATTAAAAAAAAAGTTAGTCTCATTTCTTTAGAGATTTTGTTGCTAAGCGTTTCTGCTTCCTTTCCTCAAAACTTCTGTATGCAAATCTCTGACCTAAGACAGTCAGCATGGAAAGTAGTTTGAAGAAGCAGTTTCTCCAACAGGGCTAGGAGTTGGACCACCCACTAGGCTATCATGAGTGATCTCTAGGAAAAAGGAGCCCAAGAGACATGGTAGTTCATTGTTTTATATGCAAAACATACAGAGGCTATAACTGAAGTATATATGAGAAAAGGGAATAAGTCAGCTTGTGTCTGGAAAGTGCAAAGGAACTAGTGAATCTTAGTTTTCTACTTTGCTATAAAAATTTGTGGTTAACGAAAATTTATTGCTTATAGCTTTGCAGACTGGGAAGTCCATTACAAAAGCATTGGTCATTGGTAGAAATTTTGCTGCATCTTCACATAGAGGGTGGAAAGGCAAGAAAAAAATCAGTTCTAGTTCTTGGTCAAGCCTCATTACAAAGGCACTTAATCCCTTTCTCAAGAAAGGAGCTCAAATAGTCCACACACCATTTAGTGTCACCTTTTGATAACATCATATTGGCATTATCTGGATTTTGATACATTCATATCACTGTGGATCTTAGGAGGCGAAGGTAGGAGGGTTGTTTGAGTCCAGGAAGTAAAAGCTAGTTTGGTCAATACAGGCAAATCTTGTATCAAAAATTCCCTACCATAATGTAAGGATTATAGAATAGTAGAATCAGATGGATGATGCTAAGTGATAGCAAAAATGCACTGCAGGAAGATAATGTAAAGCCAAAGATGATTGATTGCTGATGTGGAGAGCACAGGGACTATGAAAAGGCTTCCTTGGAAGCATAGGAAGTCTGCTGCTGCTGCAGACCAGGACAAGCTGAAAATCAGGCTAAGTCAGTGGAACGCCAGAGACTAAATTCTAAGGCACACATTTTCTGTGTTAAATTCAGGACTCTGGCTTGATGGACTGGGACCTTGAGATCTAGGACAGTGAATTTTGAGTTAGTGTGGAAAAGGAGCTTGGAATAGCCTGCTTTCCTGCACTCTCTCACCTTGTCCTTTCTCTTGGAGGGTGAGGAGTCCTTCCTCCTTTGCCGTCAAACAAAAGGGGGCTCTGCTTTCAAGTACCATGTATCAGTCTCAGATGAAATCTCACCATCTCTGTTAGCCACCAGACAAATAACTGTGTCAAATCAAAACTAAGCTTGGCCAATGAACCAGGTCTGTTGAGGGAATAAAAGAAATTTAGGCCCAAAGAGCTTGAGATATTGCTGTTACAAATCTGAGAGATGTATTCATACATGAGATTGGACCTAAGGGTGAAAATCAAGGGGTGATAAAACATAAAGTCGGATAAAGAGAACTGATCAAAATTAGAGCACATTTGATAGAGAATTCAATTTTCTCTTGATACAGAAAAGTTCCCCACGGTACTGTGCTAAAGAGATGTGGGGTTGACCTTAGAATCTTAGAGAAAGCAATAGGAAGTAGAAATTCAGAACGGCTGTGGCAATTACTAGAAACAAGGAGTAAAAGTTCAGCAAAACTGGGCATGTGAAAGGGGCTAAACTAGTGAAAGGAAGAAGGCTTACTCATACTTGACAAGGGCTTCTAGGACAGTCTACCGACCAAAACAATGTGGGATATAGTGGGAAAAAGGCAATCAACATCCTGAGACCAGTGGCAGATGTTTTCTGAAGTAAAGACGACAGTAAGAGATGCTGCAACAGAATCAGGCCTCCTTACTGAAGTGTTGAGGATCAAATCTTGAAATAATACATATTAGACAGTGAAAATGTAATGAGAAGCAAAGTGGGTAGAGCTACTGACAGAACATGGTATTCTTAGGGGCAAGAGAAGGAGACAGTCAATAAGAAAGTTGCTTGAGCTCTCCGGGGTCTGGAGGTAGCATTTTCTGCCCTCAGAAATGCTTCCTGAGCTTATTTACTGTGCAACAGAACAGTTACAAGTTCTGAATGAAGTCAGAACAGTAAGGCGCTGTACAACAGGAGCGGTCTGCAAGGTGAGCAGCCCTTCGCTCGAGCCCTCAGCTTCCAGACTGTGGTGTACTTACAGTAAGGGAGTCCACTCCTATTAGTTGTTTTGTTTTCTGATGTTTCAGTTATCTGCAGCCAGCTGCAATCTGAAAATATTAAATAAAACATTCCAGACATAAATAATTCAAAGTTTTCAGTTGTGTGCCATTGTGGGTGTTGTGCTGAAAACTCATGTGCTAGTTATGGATATGATCAGTTGTTTTGCGTATCTATGCTAGTCTTCTAGTAACCTTGTTTTACTTAAAGTGTCAGAGTAGTGATGCTGGCAATTGTGATATGTCAGCCTTTTAGAATCTGGAAGGTGGTTCCTTTAAGTGAAGAGATGAAAGTTCTTTTTTTTTTTTTTTGTATTTTTTAGGGAGGGGTCTACAGGGTATTCAGGGTCTCCCTACTAGATTGGACTTGCAGTGATCCACCTGTTTACAGCCTCCCAAGAGCTGGTATTATAGGTGTGCACTACCACACCCAGTCTCAATTGCTGTCTCAGTGCACCCCAGAGGCGGGGCCAGCACGGCAGACCCAGGGATCAACCCCCTCCCCCCTGAGCCTGCTTGTAGGCACTTTAATCTTCTGAGCTATTTGGCTGGTCTTTGAAAGTTCTTGACTAACAAGGGAAGGAAAAAAGATTTCGTGCTTAAGTTGCTCAAATCTATGGTAAGAATGAAACTTCTATCTGAAAAATCATAAAGAAGTAAAAAAAATTCATGCTAGTTTTACTGTCATCAGATTGAAAAAGTCATGGTAAAAGGATGGGATAAGTGTGTAGTTAAGATAGAAAAGCATTCTATGACAGGTTTTGGTATTATCTGCAATTTCCAGCATCCCCTGAAATGTGTTCTCCTACATTAAGAGTGCGGGATTGATGTATTTGTGGTGGGAAAGGGAGGCACGTAGAGTTTATGACAAATACTACTAAAATAAATAAAACATGGGTATCTGGAATTATGGATCAAGGACATACTTTCTGCAGCAGAGTAATATATACCATTTAAAACAGAAGCCTGGCGTACTACAGAGTCCTGGTAAAAAGAGGATATCTGAACATGGGACATCATACTGACTGTATGACTTGTAACCCTGCTCATTCTTATCAAGGCATTTTAAGATCCACCAAGTTATAAATGTGGGTGGGCTCAGCAGCAATTTGTTGTATAACAACAGTGGCACGTCCAGGTTTGAGCCTGAACGGGGTACTGAGATCATGTGAGCTACAGAAACCTATAGACTAGACTTCTAGGGTCATTCACCTCTTCTATTCTAAGATCTTTTCCATTATTCCTTACCTATGGTCATATATAGTGTCTCTTATTGTCACAAGAGAGAAGAGAAAGAAAATGTTTGAGTTTGTTTTATGGATGAGTTGGCTTGGTGTGTGGAGAAAATTGAAGATAAGCCAGTATTACACTTCTTTTAAAGTAATGCCCTGAAAAAATACATGCACACTTGTTCATACACAATACACACACACACATTTATACACACATGTTCACACACACAAACACACTCAAATAGGTGGTGGTTAATATCTTGGGTGGTTAGTCAGATATTAGGAATGACAAGGCCTGAAAGATTGGGGATGGGGAGACACGGCTGAACCTATAAGGGGGGCACACAGTGTGATCTTCGTGAGTCATGTTGAAGTCTCTCTACCATGGAAGAGACATTACACAGCTAAAGAGCCAAGGTTTTGGTCAACTGATGTCTGCCCGTCTGGGTCAGTGGTCACTAGACCTATCTTCTGGATGGTTCTAGGACATCAGGAGTGGGGAAGGCCAGCGGCATGGCTTCTCTTTTGAGGCTTATCTGACTGCACTGCTGCCCACTGTACACTCTCCCTGCCACTGAGGTGGCTCCTGAGCTGTTGCCAGAACACCAACCACGGAAGACAGGAACCAGCCAGTTGGTGGCAAATTGGTTATCTTGGGACTCTTTTACTCTGGAAGGACAGTAATTTGTCTTGACCAGGTTCAAGGTGTATTCGAGGTATTCGCTTGTCTTTCCTGTGGGATGTGCCGGTATCAGCACTAGAATCCAAGGTTCCCCACATAAGGCGTCTGCGAAATGCTCCCCAAGCTGAGGGGACAGGCGCTACTGTGGTAAACAGGTGAGAGATCGGGCTCATGGAAATGGATCTTCTGGTCTTATTGTGCAGCATGGCTGGAAACAGTGTCAGCTGGAGCAAGACAAAGTGGGCTCTAAAGATGCGGCTTCAGCATCCCTTGGAGGGTGAACTGTACTCTGTAAATCCACACATCTCAGACCTTGCATTGGGTAGAAGTAGAAATGGTTCTCACTTTTGGAGACACTTTTGGAGAGTTCATGCATACTAATCTCATTTTAGTCTACGCATCTTGAAGTCTGGATTTCCAGATGAGGAAGCTTGCAGCAGAGGGTTCAGGAAGTTTTACTAAGCTCTTGTGTGCATTTGCCACCCACCTGCAGTTGCTACACACTTCACATCAAGAGACCGCAGGGAGGTCTGAGTCATTGCCTGGGAGCAATAATAAGGTTGGCTTCTCAGGAAGTCATTTTGAGCACAGGGACTGTAAAAATGATTTCATATAGAGGAGATCACCAAAGGCCTCTTGATAGTCTCTTTCCTGATTGAATTAAATAGATAAGGGCAGAGCTTGAGGAGGCATAATGCCTGGGGGCTCAGACCTCTCAGGGATGAGGGCTCTGTCACTCCACCATATGGACCTCCCAGCCCCACCGAGGTACAACTGATGGGAATGGAAACTAGAATGAGCATCAGAAAAAAGGCAGTTGTCACCACTGGGTCTTGAAGGCAGCTATAGCAGCAGGGGTGCATCTCAATTCTGGAGGAGGGATTTCCAAGGGCAATGAACTTATAGTAAGAAGCAAGTAGATCCAAATATACCAATATAGTGGAGGGTGGATTCCACAGAACTGATCTTTCCCAAACAGCACCAAACATTCATTCCTTAGCTACTGAGAAGGCCCACTATTAATAGTTCTAAGTTGCATATACCTTCCAGAATTGCCTTCAATGTTTTTGAAACCATTTATAATTGTCTCATGGGAGACTTCTGGGACCTGCTATTCATTGATGCTAAAGAACAAAGGTCTGGTCTCCATTTTTATAGCTGGGAATGACTCAGAAAAGTCACTTCAGGTCCAGCATTGCTGTAGGATAAGCTGAGGCCTCTGTTGCAAGTACAGCATAGTCAAACTAAGCAGTCTCTCTGCCCAACTCCACTTCCTTACTCTTTTATAGGTAGGTATTGTTCTTACACATCCTCCACACAATCCCCCTGCATACAAATCTTTACCTCACAATCTATTTCTGGAGACCCCAACTGAGACAAAGTGGTAGTGATATTTTGAGAATACCTGGAAGTTTTCTTCATATCCTACCATAAATGAATGAGGTGCCATCCCTTTCTCTTAGGGAAAAAAATTCTTTAATAAAAAAAGAGATAAATTTTCAGGGGAAGAGGACAGTTTAGCAAACATATGTGATTTACTCTTCAACAAATGAGTGTTATCATGTAATTATTATGTATACTTTGTGGTTATTTTAAGAGAACTGGTGGCTTATACTTGAAGCTGACTAGCTAATATTAATTCTCTTTTTTTTATTTTGCCAATCTTTTTAAAATTTTTTTCCATAATTTTATTGATAAACAAATAGCAATGAGATGGTTTCAAATCAAATTTGTAGGACAGTTTCAATAATTAACACATTGCATACATTCTTCCTAGTGGTAATATTAATTCTCATAGTTCATATAAACTATGGGGAGGAGCTCAGTGGTAGAGTGTTTGCCTTGCACATGTGGTCCTAGGTGTGATCCCAAGCCCTGAAAGAACAAAAACAGAAGCAAACATATGAATGGACAAAATTATTGAGAATCATAAAAAAGGGAAAAGAATTGAACCTTACTTTGGAATTAGACACCACAGATTTACAATTCCAACTTGTCGTTTTAATATGTGTATTACACTAATTATTTCTTCTTAATTTTAGCTTTGTTAATCTCAACAAAGGAAAATAATACCTACTTTTGGCTTATTTATTTTGTGTGTGAGAAGTAAAGAAGAAAATGCCCGAGCCCTTAGGCTAGACACCCATAGGTGTGGCCCCAGGCTCATCATTTTGCTCTATAACATTCATTCAGCACAAAGATTTACCAAGTAACAAACCTTGTCTTGTGCCAGGCTGAGTGCAGAGTGCTGAGAGAAGCCACAGGGACAGGCCACACTTCCTGTTTTCAAGGGGCTCATGCTTAGTTAAAAAGCGTAGTCATAAAGAAACAGAGCTGGATCTTAGGTGGTTCACAAATTTTAACTTATTTGGTATGGTGAGTGCTAATGTTCTAGATTTCATTTTTTTTCCTATTGTACCAAGGATATTCAGGACCCTGTAGGTGCCAGGCTCTACCATTGAGCTTGTTATATTTTATATCTAGATGTTCCTTTAAAGCCATATGTGGTCATAAGTGGGGAGTTTTGAAGGCAGCTGGATTAGGATATGTGAATGTGGATTAAGAATATGATACTGGGATTTAAACCAAGAATAATGGGGGCCCCACCCTGGATTTGCTTGGAACCAATCAGTAGGCTGGTGGCTTGGATGGAATATAAAGGCACAGAAAGCAGGTAGGTGGCTTCTGCAGCAGCTGCTGCTGCTTCATACAGGTTCAGCTGATTGCCACACCATTGACCGTTTTCCCCCTTTGCCGTGCTTCCTTTCCTTGGCGTTAGCCAACTACGGTCTGAAACCTCTACAAATTGTGAGCTGAAATAAACCTTTCCTCCTTTAACTTTGGGTATTGGGTAGTTTGTCTCAGCAATGAGACAAGTAATTAAGACAGACATGCACTCCTAGTTGTTTTATTTTTTAAATTTTGATTCAGAGTTTTGCTAAGTCACCCAAGTTAGCCTTGAACCTGTGATCCACTTGCCTCAGAATCCCAGTAGTTGGAATTACAGGCATACACTGCCACCCTTGTCTCTAGATACTTTTTCAGCAGGGGTGGCTGCACCAAGGCTGTGGGACTTTAATGGGCCCTAGAAGGCCAATGTTTGAAGTATGAGGATGCTGCTGGTATGATGGAGAAAGTTCTGTTTCTCACAGCTCTTCCTGGGGAGAGCAGGGCACAATGCTCAGGGCCTGTGGTGTGCTGCTGGGGTGGACAACAGGGAAGACAGTGTCCCATGCCAGTTTTCTCCTCTAGCTCCTCCTTCAGGGCAATCTCACCCTCCTCCCTATATGTTGTTTCTGAAGAAGCATTCATTCATGGCCCTGCTCGTGATGCTTACATGTCTCAATCTAAGTCATTTTCAGTAGGAAATCAAGGTTTAGAATGAGGAAAGTCTAATTAGGTATTATTTTCAAATATATTTGTTTTTTTTAATTGTTATATAAAGTTACATCATTAATCATGCACAACATAATGTTTTGAAATACGCACACATTGTGGAATTGTCGCTCCCATTCCTGACATCTCCCCAGTCTTCCCTCCTCACTGAACACCCGGGACTGTGATCTGCTCTACCTCTATGAGATCAACTGTTTCCGATTCCACAGATGAGACTGGCTTTTTGTGCTTAGCTTATTTCCAGAACGGCAGGAGGGACCCCATCCTTTCACTCCCCAGCTAATTTACCCTCTTTTAGCATTTAAGTATGTGAATATAAAACATTGGCCAACAACAGAGGCAATTGACAGTGACCTAAGCTCTTAGCGTGGATTTAATTTAAGCAGCGTTTGGAGTGGTCATTTTGTTGTCATGGTTGCCCTAATCAATGAGATGGATACAGGGTCTTGGGGCTGCAGCTGTTTGTCTGGTCATTTAACCTCCGGAAGCAGATTTTATTAAAGTGTTCCTGCTGCTGAAAATGAATTACAGAGCTTTCCCTTTTCTGTAGGAAATAAGAGTGCCCAGATGAGATTACACGGCTTCCTATGATATCTAAATAAGATTAGTTTGCTGAAGATCACGTTAAAATCCCATTAAAGAGACAGTTCCGCTCCAGCCCCCCTTCTCCTCAGGCAAGTTCTGAGCCAGTTGATGAAAATTGCTTGAGGATGACACACAGGCTTTGAACACCCTGTGGAGGCTTGGGGGAGGGGTGGGAATTATCCCCCACCTGCGTTCAGCAGGAGAGGGATCTGGGTACATGGCCCATTACTTACAGATGGCAGTTCCTGACTCTCAGGGGGAAAGGCTTCAGGGAGGCAATGGTAATAAGATGAAAGGATCAGGCAGAGGAGGCACTGGGGTCATCCCCAGAGAGGAGCCAGGAAATCATTAATTCACTTTTTTAATGTGACAAGGATAACAATATTAATGTTTAAGTATTTATAGCCTTCCCTCAAGCCTGCTTCTGAGAAGGAGGGATTCTTTACTCCCAGGAGGTTACTAAGCCTAGATATTTGTTGTACTGATCTACAGAATCAGTATAACTTTGAAATTAGTATTGAGAAAATTTAATTTGACTCTCATCGAGAAAGGAAGGGGCTGCTCCTATCATATCCAGATGGTGCAATGGGAAAGTTGGGGTTTCAAGAAAGCTAAGGGAAAAGTCTGACCAGAAGGAGATTCAGTCCGTGTTTGACGCTTGTTGGGCTGATGCTTTAGGTATTTCCAGTGGTCAGGAAAAGGAGCTCTTACTGTGGGTCTTGATGCTCCTAATTTATAGGACTTCTTTGCTGTTTGGAGGCAGTGACTTTTATTAAAAGACAAAAGTGGAAAAAAAAAGGTAAACTTTAACACTGATGTCTTTGTTCACTTTTGTGATGAATACTTTCAGGCAAACAGCATTTGCAGAGCCTTGGGTATTAGTATGTTTCTCTTCTCCTAGTAGTTGTTTCCAGAAATAAGAAATTCTTAGTATGCCAGTATTTACTACCATGTAGCTTATTTTCATGTCACTAAAATGCAAAAAAATGCAATCAAATTCAGTAATTTAGACTCCTTTGTCTCTTCACTTCCTTTTATTTTGAAATGAATATAGTCTGTGTTGTGAAAGATTTACTTTAAAAATTTCAGGACATTTAATTTCTATAGCCATAAGAGTCTAATATAATGAAATTTAAATAACATAATATTAGAAGTGATTACATAAAAAAGCTCTTTAAAAATACATAATTTTTCTTTTTAAAAAGGGCCAGTTAGGTAGCTCAGCAGACTAAGTTCTTGTTTAGGCAAACCCAGGGACCAGGGTTCATTCCTGGTACCAAGTGCTGGGCCAGCTCTGCCACTTTGTGCCCTGAGCCGGCCACCTAGACCAGGTATAATCCCAGCACCAGAGAGGCTCAAAACAGGAGGATTACTAGGAGTCCAAGCTGCATAGTGAGACCCTATACCAAATACATTTTTAAAAACTCTATAGGCACACTCTACATCATTGATCACTTTCCTCTGTGGCTCTATAATCTCTTTTATCAGAAAATTTGGGACACAAATGAGTTACTTGGTTTTACAATATAGGATCTCCTATGTTCTGAATCTTCACTGAACTTGAAAAGCTAGAGCCAAAATATTGGATGTCCTTGAAGTCCTTCTTTTTCTCTAATTTTGGTCTGCAAACTTGAGTTGTTAACCCTCCAGAAGAGAAGCTTATTAGGCAGTTGAGCTTAACCTCAGTATCTGTCTGAATATCAAACATCTTTGGCATAATATGGAACAGATATTTTTCATCAAATATTGCTATGTTAAATTTTAAAGCCCTCCAGAATATGAAGAAAAAATAAAAAAAAATTTAAAAATATGAATAAACAGTTACAGATTTTTACACAGAAATTTAGAAATCTAACCATATACAACCTTGTAGCAGGACAATCCTATGACTTTTTTTCTTATCTCTTGTTTTCATTTATTACCCCCCCTTTTTTTTTAAACAAACGTTTACTTGAGAGACAGTATGGCAGTAATTGGTATATTGTGACAAGGAGTATGTATTTAGAAGACCAGAATGACAGGCGTTCCAAGCATGACCTAGAAATACACATTGCTATCTTCAGTGCAGTTACTTACTTAGTTCACAGGTATAAGCACATGTAGTTAGTCAGGGTGAGAATCCTACCAATTAACTGCTAGTTTCAAAAACATGCTAAAGATTCCCAGGATCATTGCCTTACCCATCTTGTGTGTTTAAATGTATGGCTTTGTCCCTGTCATATTTCCTAGCTTATCTCCTTGCCCTCTCTTTGTTGTGTAATTCTAAAGTTCTTGCTTTCCTTTTAATTGAGTTATACCTTTCAGCTTTTATTTCTTCTTTTGAGTTCTTATACTAGGGAGACTATATTTATACATGTGGGTCTGGTTTATTTCACTTATGAGTATATCTTCTAGTGGCAGTCACCTAAATATAAAGGCTTCAAGTTTAGCATTTTTAATAGCTGAGTAACATGAAAAGAAAACATTTTCTCAGGCTTTCACAGATAGCAAATTGGTTAATGGCTGTGACTCATCCCATCCACGTGGCTCACACTGGCAAAGGATCTACAAACTGCAGTACAGGATTTTAGGATAAATCCTGAGGGGATTTGACTGAACTTATCATACACAAAAGTTACATTTCTTGTTATATAGGTCTTGCTTTATATTGGTCTTAGCCATCCAGCAGAAAAGTATAAAAATGAAGTATAAAAAGTGATGTCATATTAATATGCTGAATGTAAAAGGCTCAAGACAACAACTTCTGACATTTCCAGTCTTATGGAAAACCCACTATTATCATGGATCACTAGATTATATTGGAATATTTTGCTGAATTCACGCACCTACAATATTTAAATGACAATGGAATGCCCTTCTATGACAAAACTAACCAAAAAAGAGGGGACAGAAATGAACAACCATTTGGTATCTGTATACTCAAAATAGTTAGCATAGATATACAGCTGCATTCTCTTAATTAAATGAATAGAGGGATTTATTCTAATGTTGTTTGTGGAAATGATATGATGTCTGCATCTTATACAATGGATAACCACTAAGACAACAATATGCAATGTATTAATTATTGA
>NDGN011490928.1:0-12432 GCA_002564285.1 Tympanoctomys barrerae | reverse complement strand
AAAAAAAAAGACTACATAGAAGTATTATGGGTAAGGAAGAAAAAACCTTTGCAACTGTGGGTTCAGTGTATGGGAGCGTCAGTGCTTGTTGTGTTGTCTGGGCCCTGCTGAGAGCAAAGTGTTCAGGTCCCAAGGCGTTGGAGCAGCGAGTGGCAGCCTTGCAGCTTCTCCATGACAAAGTGTCCAGAATCTGGACAACAATGGCCTGGGGAGGAACCTAAGTGAGTCCAGGTTGCCTGGGAACCAAAAGGGAACTGACAGAGAGGACAATAGGATTCAGTAATACAGAAGAAATAAATCATCCCACACAGAGGAGACCATAAGACCTCTGACAGTGGCTGGCAAGCCTCCAGCGGGAAGGCAAGCTGAAGCTAACAACTTTTTTGCTCGTGAAGAATTGGAGAATCGTATTAGGACTGAAAGAATCACCAGCAGTTAGAACCAGCAAAGAAAACACGGGACACTGCTTCCAGAGGAGAGCAGCCTTCCACAATCAACAGTTGGTGAGTGACCTTGGTACAGGTGCCCGCGCTACAATTATGGTCCAAGAACTACAGGTTCACCGTTGTAGGGAAGGGCTGAGTGTTTGTTAGCTTTTTTCCCCTTTTTTTTGATCCTAGGAATCAAACTCAGGACCTTGTGCCTGCCAGGCAGGTGCTTGCGCCAGCGAGCTATCTCCCCGGCCTAAGCCTTGGCTGTGACCCACCACCAAGTTCCCAGAGTGGATAAGGGAAACACAGTCACCTGGAGACTGGCTGCTCACAGCAGCGGGAGAGCAGACTGGGAGGAGTCCTGCTGAGAGGCCGGACCTGAGAGCACAGACCAGGTTCCTGCAGTCAGAGCCCCGGCCCAGCCTGAGTGGCACAGGTGAGCCATCTCTGCACCGAGCACCACTGTGGGGGCAGGCTGCCACCTTACACTCCCACTGTAAACAAAGACACATCGGGGCTTGAACTCTGCTCCTTAGCCCTGAGCTGAGGAAAAGAACCACATGTTCAAAACAACAGAAAGCTTTTATTCTTCATTTTATTATATTATTGTTTCATTTTTTGTCCTTATTTTATTTTTTAAATTTTTTCATTGCTTCCTGTGTTCCTCCTCCTGTACATTTTCCCTCACTTTTATCTCATTATTCCACCATTTTTCTTTTTATGAGCCTATCTATGTACGTGCATTTCTCTTCCTCTTGCCTTTTGCTCTCCCCATAGTTTATGGAGGGAAAGGGAATTTTCCCTTGTTCTTTGATATCTCTCTGACTTTTCTCCATACTGCCTCCCTGGACTGTTGCTGTGTCAGTTCATTCTCAAGATTTCTTTCCTTTCCTCTCCCCCTTTTCATTTGTTTCCCTTTAACTTTTTCCCTAATACTTCTGTCAGTCATACCATCCTTATCCATTCCCACTTCTCACTATAATTCAGTATCCACTTCTCCCTTCTATCCCCTCCTTAATATACAACATATCCTCACCATCAATAGGGTCCTTCGCCCCCTCCTATTTCTTCCTTCTCATAACACAAAGCAGATAATTATTTTTAAAAAAGAAACAAAACTTTTTCTTTATTCTGTTCTCTTCCCCCATCTGGCAATACCTGGTCCCCAAGTTCAAGGCTTTAAATAACCGATTCTATAAAATTATTCTTGAATGCTATTTTTCACCATTACAAGAGACACAGCCCTTGCCTGTACTACCCCTCAGCTATGGGTAAGGACATGAGCTGTTAAGATGCTTACACTAGAACTGTGGATTTTTTTCTCTCATCTAAAGGGACCAGGCTATGTTATTTCTCAACTAGCCCTGATAGGTAGCACTGTAGTGGATTAGTCTATTACTGCAGTAGCTGATTTCATTTCATAGACCTAATCCTGATGCAGTGGACAATTTCATGCCAGTGAACCTGTCTACTGAACCCACCATCACTGGCAGCGAGACGGACAGCAAGAGTTCCTAAACAAAAAACTCGAACTGGATCAGACACTACAAGAATGGCTGCAACTTGACCATAGCAGCTTGGGGAAGAGAAGGAAAAAGATGGATCCCCAAGAGCCAGGAAAGTTCTGAAGGAAGTACTGGAGCCAAAGGAAGAGCAGGGTGACAGATACCAATACAGAAGAAAGAGGTGGCCATCTGTGCTTTCTCCCTGACTCTAGGCTTGCTGGAAAACTGTGCATTCTCCCTAACTCCCAGTTTGTGGTGTGACAAAGAGGGCTCGAGCCAATGGAGGTTCAGCAATAGCAAGGGACCCTGGAGGCCTCCATGGAGAAACACCCCAGTGGAGGGGAGCAGTGTATACCCCAGGCTCCAGCAGCTGATGAGTGGCTTGAATCCAAACATCGCAGAAGAAAGTAATTGATGAAAAAAACATTTTGGGGTGGGACCAGCAGCGGGTTAGCTTCACCTCAGGGCTCCCAGGGCCTGAGTGACATGCAGCCCTGGAAAACTTCTGTGGTCAGGAGTTGAAGTCAACCACCAAGAAACACCCATCATGTTGTGGGCTGCACAACTTGGATCACAGAGCCACAACCAGAGACTAAGCTCAGCCAGAACTTCAGTGAAGTTGAGTCAAGACCCCGCCCTAGTTCTACTGCAGGGCCTGCTGAGATCATACAGGAGAGCTTTGGGCTTTGTCTGCCTCCTTCATCTACCAATAACTGCAGAGACATGCCTGGAAGTGGACACTACCACAGAGCTGTAGCCTACAAAAGATACAATCTCAGGCTTACAGTCTCAAAGAAATCTGTTTTATTGTATTTTCTTGTTTTTTCTCATGTGGGAACATTGTTTTAACTTATTTTGTTTTACTTAGTTCTAGTTGTTTTTTTTTTCCTTTGTTTCTCTCCTGTCTTCAACAGTCTCCAAAAACTTGGGTAATCTTCAATTCTTCGACCTTGCTTTTAATCTCTTTCTCTTCTTTTATTTTTCTATTTTTCCCACCATCCCTTTTAAATTTTCTCCAGACAGTCATATCACTCAATTGGGGGAATATTTACTACATATAACCTTCTGGTTTGTTTTAGACATTGCTATACAACTATAAGTCTTGTTATCATGGTTAAAGGTGGCAAATTAATAGTGCACATAGCTATATAAAGCAAATAATAATGATGGACATGAAAAGTCAAGTAAGCACTAATACAACTTTAATAGGGGACATCAATACCCTAGTGTCACAAATAGATCAACTGGACAAAAAAAAAAAAAANNACAAAGAAGTATCATAATTCAGTGAAACCATTAAACCAATGGATTTAGTAGGTATTTATAGAGTGTTCTACCTCACAACATCAAAATACATTCAGCTATATGTGAAAGTTTCTCTAAAACAGACCACATACTAGCTCATAGAACATGCTTAAGTAAATGCAAAAGAACTGAAATATCTCATGCATATTATCAGAACATAGTGCTATAAAATTGGAAATCAATGACAAAAGTAACCACAGACCTACATAAACACATGAAAATTAAATAACACCCCTCCTAAAAAGCTAATGGGTCACAGATGAAATTAAGGAAAAAATTAAATAGCTTCTACAATTAAACAATCATGCCAGTACAGCACACTGGAACTCATGAAATGGAATGAAAGCTGTCTTATAAGGGAAATTCATAGCAGTGATTTTCCAAATCAGATATACAGGCCAATCTCAAATAAACAACCTATTATCAAATCTCTAGTTACTCAAAAAAGAAAAAATTAAACCCAAAACATGTGTGAGTGAGAAAGTTATAAAAATCAGAGCAGAAATTAATGCAACTGAGACTAGAAAAACCACACAAAGAATCAGTGAATCAAAGAGTTGGTCCTTTAAAAGATTAAATAAAATAGACAAACATTTATCAAAAAAGGAAGCAAGGGCTGGCCAAATAGCTCAGGAGATTAAAGTGCCTGTTTAGGCAGACACAGAGATGGGACTTCAATCCCCAGCATGCCGTGCTGGCCCCGCCTCAGGGGTGCACTGAAGATTGGGCATGGTGCTGCACACCTGTAATCCCAGTGCTTAGGAGGCTGAAAACAGGAGGATTACTATGAGTCCGATCTGTATAGTGAGACCCTGTAAACTCTGTACTAAATACATTTTTTAAAAGGAAAGAAAAGACTCAAATCTATATACAATTAGGAATACAAAAGGTGAAACCACAAAAGATTCTGTAAAAATCCGCATCATAAATACCTACTTTAAGAATCTATCCTCTAACAAGATAGAAAATATAAAAGATAAGTGAGATTCCTAGAAGACCCTAGATTCACATGAATTACCAAAGCTGAATCAAGAAAATACAAAAATTTGAAATAATCCAGTATCAGCCAATAAAATTCATAACCAAATTCAGTAATGTAGCTGGATACAAAGTCAACACTCAGAAATACAAAGCATTCTTCTACACAAGTAACAAACTCACTGAGAGAAAAAATTAGGAAAAGCACAACTTTCACAAGAACATCAAAAAATAAAATGCTTAAGAATGAATGCAACAAAGGAAGTAAAAGACCTTTACATTGAAAACTAAAGTACTGAGAAAGAAGATTAAAGAGGATATAAAATGGAAAGATATCCCTTGTTCTTGGATAGGAAGAACAAGCTGAAAATAATCACACTTCCAAACTTCTTGTACAGATTTAATGCAATCCCAATGAAAATAAAAATATAAAACCTCACAGGATTAGAGCAAAACAATCCTAAAATTTATTTGGAACTGGAAGAGGCCTAGAATAGTGAAAGGAATTGTGGGCAACAAAGGAAAGGCAGGGTGCATCACAATTCACTGATGAAGCTACTGTAATAAAAACAGCATAGTGCTGGCAAAAAAAAAAAAAAAGAAAAATGACCAGGGTATCAATGGAGCAGACTACAAAATGCAGAACTAACTCCAAACAAACTCAACCACCTTATCTTTGACAAAAGGAGCAAATGAAGGACAGCCTCTTTAATACATGATGCACGAAAAACTGGCATTCCACATGCTGAAGATTGAACCTCGACCCATATCTCTCACCTTGCACTAAACTAAAATCAAAGCAGATCAAAATGTAAATACTAAAGCAGAAACACTGAATCTGCAGGAAAATAGAATGGGTAGAACTCCTGAAGACATAGCTGTAGACAAAGACTTTATGAAAAAACCTTGATTACACAGAAAATACTACATATAATTGAGAACTGCAATCTCGTAATATTGAAAAGCTTTTGCACAGCAAAAGAATGAAGAGACAACCCACAGAGTGGCAAATAGTTTTTGCTAGCTGTTCTTCAGACAAAGGACTAATACCTAGAATACATATAGAACTTAAAAGAATCACAACCCCCAATTTACAAAACAAATCCAAAACTGGGCATCTGAAATGAATAGCCATTTCTCCAATGAAGAAATACAAACAGCAAACAAATGCGTTAAAACATGCTTGACACCACTGGGAATTTGAGAGACGTAAATTAAGTCAACACTGAGATTCCATCTCACTACAGAAGGAATGGCTATTATCAAGAAACCAACCAACAACAAATGCTAATGGGGCTGGGTGCAAAAGAAGCCCGTCTCTGCTGTTGAGTGGAGTGTAACAAGGAAAAACGATGGTCAAGGCACAGAGAATTTCCCTTAAAACGGAAGGTTCCGTTTGACCCATCTATTCCCCTTCTTGGAATCTGCCTGGAAGAATTAAATCATGCAATACCAAGGAAAGATACACACACCCTTGCAAAACTGATACTAGCACAATTTGTAACAGCTAAATCTGGGAAATAGCTTAAATGCCCATCAGTGGATGAATATATAAAGATGTGGGTTTTTTATAAAATATAATAGAGAACTTCTTTGCCATAAAAAGGATTAACTTGAGATATTTCTAGGTAAATGGATGTACCTTGAGTCCATGCTCCTAAATAAGATAAACCAGACACACATGTTTAAAGATCTCATTTTTTTTTCTCTGATGTGAGAAGACAAAAGGATAAATAAGCACCAAAATATATAATAAATATTGGGAAATAAGGAGAAAATGTTCAAGTGGGA
Source organism: Tympanoctomys barrerae (assembly GCA_002564285.1). Lineage (NCBI taxonomy): Eukaryota > Metazoa > Chordata > Mammalia > Rodentia > Octodontidae > Tympanoctomys > Tympanoctomys barrerae. The sequence continues at coordinate 6,422 of NDGN011490928.1, read as the reverse complement.
ATAGGAACAAGGGAGAAGGGGAACAGAAAGGAAAGAAGGGAAAAAGCAAAAAAGCATAGAAAAAAAGAAAGCTTTTTTAAATACAGAAAAGTTGAAAGGTGGTGAGGGAATTCGCGGAAAAAGAATCAATATACTGTACAGAGTTATAAATTTGGTATGATTAGTATAATCATTATGTATATCTAAAATATACCAACAAATTAATTTTTTAAATAAATTGGTTCCAAAAATGCCTGTAACCTGGCAGAAGTCTAAACTGCAGTAATGAGCTGAGAAGTGACTGGGAGAGGAGCACGCAGGCTCGCTAGCAAAGAGGCTTCTTGGTAGGCACACGCGCAGAGTCTCTTTCGAGGCTTTGTTGTTGTTGTTGTTGTTGTTGTTGTTGTTGTTACATATTTAGTACAGGATCTACTGGGTCTCAGCACATAGATCGGACTCCCAGTGATTCTCCTGTTTTCGGCCTTCCAAGTGCTGTGATTACAGGCGCGTGCCACCACGCCCAGTCTCAGTCCCCATCTCAGTGGACCCCGGGGGCGGAGCCAGCACCGCACACTGGGGATCAAGCCCTGGCCCCTGCGCTCTGCCTAAGCAAGCCCTTCACTCTGCTGAGCTATCGGGCTGACCCTTCTTTGGAGTATTTATTCCGGCTCCAAACAGCCATCTTACAGCTTTCATTTTTGTATGTTTCTTGATTTTTAGTAATAAGGGGATATGTTATGGTCTTTGTGGTTCCCATGTTTATTAGACTATTATTTTTGTGTATTTACTCACTCTAATTTAATAGGTCTCTAGGTTCTTTCCCTTGTTTCACCTTCCTGCCTAGATTCTTCATTTTAAACCCCTGAGATAGTATTATTCACATGTTTCTTTATTCTTTTTCCAAATACGTAGATGCTTCCTGCCAAATTTTAAAATTTCTCACACATGGCTCCCTCAGTCATTCCTTCTTCTCTAATATTGTTCCTAGATTCTCCTCTTCCTAAGTCTTTGACCCTGCCATACCTTACCTAGCTTACTGTCTACCTTATCTGCAAGTTCTGACGACCACACAGCTTTCCTCCAAAAGTAAGTGCCCTTTCTCCTGTATCTATTACCCTGGCCTCACAAAAGGTCCTCTGAAAAATTGCAATACTAAGCCTTTAACTAAAAGTAATCCAAATAAACTCAGACATCACATCAGCCTTTTCTTCTTCTATACCACTACCTACCTCCTTTCAAACCTCCTTATCCAGCCACCTCCCATGCTGCCCACCCCATGCCACCTCTCTCACTGCAGAACAACCGCAAATAATAAATTGTCCTGCTGTGTGTCCAGGACAGACAAAGGGAGGGATGTAACTGCGAGAACCATCACAGGCAAGTGTTACAGGACTGAATCGGTAGCTGCTGTTATAACTGAAAGTGATTCTTTTGACAAAACATATGGACAGAAGCAAAATCATGTAAAGTAAATAACAGAAGGTGTAGACAATAATGCTGACCTACAAAGCTAAAAAATCATTCACGGGCAAGCAACATCCCGCTGAAAAATATTCATATAAGCCACAAATGTTCTCACTTCTCTAGTCAACAAGCTGCAGTGAACCCCCCAAAAAGGAAGGGAAAAAGAAGAAAACTACTGCTACTACTACTAATAATAATATAGATGGGTGGATGGCAAGGGGTCACAAAGCAAGCAGAAAAATAAATATCAGGTAGTAGAAATCTACTAAAGTTCATAGAAAGGATGAACAAAATAGATGAGCTCAAGGAGAAATGAACCAAAAGTTCACAGCAATTTCACTCAATATGCCTATGGTGAATTGGGGGAAATAGGTTCAAAAAGAAAACCTGGACAAGCTAATGAAAACAGTTCAAATTTTGAAAAACAGACTCAACAAGGATGTGAGATCCTTGAAAAAATGTCAAACAGAAATATCTGAAATAAGACCTGGCGTGGTGGCTCATGCCTGTAATCCCAGCACTGGAGAGGCTGAAAACAGGAGGACCACTATGAGTCCGAGCTGTGTAGTGAGGCTCTGTACCAAATACATTTAAAAAAAAAAATACATATATATATATATATATATATATATATATATAATTGTAAACTTCATACAATGTAGAACTGATCAAACTGAAGCCAGAGTAGCTAATACTGAGGACAAAATAGTGAGTTATGATTTTTTAAAAATCTCAAAGAAACCAAAAAGAAAATAAGAGAAGAGGAGAGCACTGTCCAATAATTACTAGATGACAGCAAGAGGACCAATCTGTGGCTACATAGAGTTAGAGAAAAACTAGATGATAACACAAATGGATTCACTAACATGCTTACAAAATCATAGAAGAAAATTTCCCAAATATAAGAGTTTAAAATATAGGTGAGGCTCACAAAACACCAAACAAGGGTCAGCAAAATAGCTTAGTGGATTAAAGGGCCTGCAAGCAGGTGCAGGGGCCGGGGGTTCAATCCCCGGGCCTGCCTTACCAGCCCTGCCACCAGGGCATGCTGAGATGGCAATTGAGACTGGGCATGGTGGCACGCATCTGTAATCCCAGCTCTTGAAAGGCTGTAAACAGGTGGACCACTATGAGTCCAATCTAGCAGTGAGACCCTGAATATCCTGTAGACTCTTCCCTAGAATACAAAAAATAAAAAAATAAAACACCAAACAAGTATGATGAAGAAAGCAGCTACTATGATGAAGAAAGCAGCTACTAGGACCTATCCTGAGTAAATTACCAGACATCCTGGGAGGAAAAAAGTTTCCTGGAAAAACAAAACAAAACAATCACACACAAAGGTAAACCGAGTAGAATCACAACAGACTTCTTAACACAAACTGGAGGCCAGCGAGCTGGGAGGAAAGTGCTTCAAGTCCTAAGAGCAAGTAACTCAACTCAGATTAATTTACCCAACAAAGTCATCCTTCAAAATAGATAGAGAAAAAAAGTAGATGAAGAAATAAAGTATTTCCATAAAAAAGACCAGCTCAGTGAGTGCTAACCAGCTCTACAGAAAATACTTAAGAATATTTTTGGTAGAAACAGCAAATAAGACACAGCTAAAAACACAGAAGGAACTAGTGAGGTCAATAGGTAGACAGCAACAAAAGAAATCAGGAAAGACAAACAAACAATATACTAACATATAACTAAGGCAATGATAGTAAATAACCAACACAACTGAGCAACACTTCCTAAGGTTAGCACTTTCAATTCTCCACATTAAAGACCCAGTGGCAGACTGGGTCAAAAAGCAGAATCCAATCTTGCATTCAAGAAAATCATCTATTTTTTTCACATTCTGAACAGATTTAAAGTTTAGCATATCAACAATTGATGGAAAATATCTGTTCCATGTTATGTCTAAGGCATTTGATATTCAGACAGATACTGATGTTAAGCTCAACAGCCTATGTTTTAGGGTAATAATATCATAAAGTTTCTCTTCTGGAGGGTTAACAACTTCAGTTTGCAGACCAAAAAATTAGAGAAAAAGAAGGGCTACAAGGATAGCCAACATTTCAGACCTGGTCCTTTAAGGTCAGTGAGGAGTCAGGACATAAGAGAACCTGTACTGTAACATGCTGTACCTAAGTGGTGTCCCAAATTTACTGATCAAGGAGATTATGGGGCCACAGAGGCAAGTGATCGACATAGAGTGTGCCTAAGGAGAGCCACATAGAAAGAAAACATTCTCTGAGGCTTTCACAGAGAGCAAATTGGTCAAGCAATGGCCATGAGTCATCCACATGGCTAACACTGACAAAGGGTCTACAAACTGCTGTACAGCGTTTCAGGGTAAATTCTAAGGGGATCTGACTGACCTTGTCAGATACAGAAGTTACATTTTTTGTTATATAGGTCTTGCTTTATCTTGGTCTTAACCATCCAGCAGAAAAGTATGCAAATAAGGTATAAAAAGTAAAGCTATTATGCTGAGCTGTAAAAAGCTCAAGTCAACAACTTCTGACATTGCCAATCATGCAGATATCCCACTATTTTTATAGACTACTAGACTATATTGGATCACTTTGCTGAATTCATGTACCTACAATATATGAATGGCAATGGAATACCCATCTCTGAAAAAGTAAACAAAAATGGAGGATATAAATGAAGGACCATTTTGTAATATATATATTATATATACATACATATATCTGTATATACAAAATAATTAGCATAGATATACAGCTACTTTCTCTTAGTTCAATGAGAAGAAAGTTTTGAACTAATAGTGTTTAGACAACATATCGTGTCTGCCTCTTATGCTATGAATAACTACTACAAAGACAACAATATCCAATGTATTAATTATTGTAACTATTCTAACCCGTTTTGAAAATGTCTTATTGCTACTTCTTTCTGAATAAAATTAATATAAAAAAGAAACTCATGCAAACCAGAAAGATATTCATAGACTAAAAATTAAAGGATGGAAAACAATACATCATGCACCAGGACTCTAAAAACAAGAACAGGTAACAATTCTACCATGAGACATGGCAAACTTCAAACTAAAACTGATTAGAAGACACAAAGAAGGTCACTACATATGAGAAGTCCAACAAGAAGAGATAACAGTAAACTAATATGCACAGAATACTGGAGCCCCTATCTTTATAAAACAAAAATTGCTGAATTAAAAAGATCAAATAAATACTAACACAGTCATAGTTAGGAATTTTAACACCCCAGTTTCACACAGAGATAGATCAACCAAACAAAAAAAAAATGGAAGAAATTTCAGAGCTGAATCATACCCCTGACATATGGACATAAATGAGTATTCTACCTCTCTGTGACAGTATAACTTGTTTTCAGCAGCACATGGTACTTTTTCTAAAATAGGTAACACTCTAGTCCACAAATATTGCTTTAGTAAGAAACTATCCCATGCATACCATCAGGCCACTGTGCAATAAAAATAGAAATCAGTAACAAGAAATTTTGGAAAAGGCAGAAGCTTCTGGAAAATTAACATACTCCTAAACAATTGATAGATTACAGAAGAAATCAAAGAAGAAATGTACAACTTTCTGGAAATAAATGATGATAGTACAACTCACTGAGTCCTCTGGGACACTATGAAAGCAGTTCTAAAGAGAAAATTCATTGTAATCAATGCTCACATTAGAACAAAACAAATTCAAAAAGACAGCATAATAATAAACCGTAAGATACTTGAGAAACAACAGAAAAACAACTTTTATCCAAAATAAATAGAGAAATTATATAGATAAGAGTTGAAATCAATGTAATTGAGAATAAAAATAGTAAATAATAACACTAATACTAATAGCCATCATCATCATCATCATCATCATCATCATCGTGATCATCAAATCAAAGAATCAATTCTTTAAAAAAAAAAAAAAAAAAGGCCAGCGATATACCTCAGGGGACTAAGCATCTGCTTAGGCAAGCACAGGGACTTGGAGTTCCACCCCCGGCACCACATGCCACACTGGCCCCACCCCCAGGCACACTGAGCCAGCCACTGAGACCAAGCGTGGTGGTGCACAACTGTAACTCCAGCGCTGGGGAGGCTTAAAAAAGGAGGATCACTAGGAGTACAACCTGCATAGTGAGATCCTGTACCAAATACATACATACATACATACATACATACATATTTACATGCATGCATATATACACACATACCTACATACATCAGATGAGCTTCTAGCGAGACTTACTGAAAGATAGTGAGAAAAGACTCTCATCAATGCAATTAGAAGTGAAAAAGGTGACACCACATCAGACACTGTAAAAGTCCAGAAGGTAGATATTACTTCATAAAATTATATTCCAACAAATTAGGAAATTTTGAAGGAATGGGCAGATTCATATACAAATACAAACTACCATACAACTGGTGCAATAACACATAAATGTAAGTAACAACATAGTACAAAGTAATGAAATTGACACAGTAATAAAAAAATCTATTAATTAAATAAAGTTATTCACTGCATTCACACAAAGCATTCACTGCTAAATTCTACAAAGCTCTTAAGGATGTTATATCACCAATACTCCTCAAGCTCTTCAAAGAAACTGAAAAGTAGTCCCAAGCTCATTTAGGGAAACCAGGGAAACCCTGACCCCAAAACTGGAAAAACACCCTACTAAAAAAGAGAACTAGAGGCCAGGGAGATAACTCAGTTGAGTAAGCACTTGCCTGGCAAGTGCAAGGGCCTGAGTTCAATCCCCAGCTCCACCAGAGAGAGAGAGAGAGAGAGAGAGAGAGAGAGAGAGAGGAGAGAGAGAGAACTATAGGCTAATATCCTTAATGAATACAGATGCAAAAATCCTCAACAAAATACTAGTAAATATAATGCAGGGCATTATCAAAAACATCATGTACCGGGGCCGGGGAGATGGCTCAGTAGGATAAGCGCTTGACTGACAAACACAAGGATCTGAGTTCA
>NDGN011490925.1:0-17650 GCA_002564285.1 Tympanoctomys barrerae | reverse complement strand
TACTAACCTGTTTTAAAACTGTCTCATTGCTATTTCTTTCTCAATAAAATTAATTTTTAAAAAGAAGAAACGATCACTGGGATGGGGGCATAGAGGTAGCAGGAGCACTGCAAGCAGGGGGGACATGCACAAATCGCTGCTTTGAATTCTAGCCATCATACTAGCTTGCTACGGTGAAATATTTAAAAGCAAGGAAGAGAAACCAAGATTTGCTGTAAAATTTCAAGTTACAGTAGTGTCACTTTCTAGCATGTGACCTAGACATTTTTAGAAAGTGTTTCTAAGATTTTTCTCATCCTAAAGTGGGATGCACAGAGCTGCTGTTCACATCAGCTAACAAAGGTCTCACTTTATAAAGCGCTGGTGGGAAGGACAGCGCTCACTGCAGCTCAGGAGGGGTCTACCACAGCAATGCTGAGTTTGTACTTCCTCGCTCTCCTCATCGAAAACAGGTCAGGTTCTTAAAGCCCATTGTGAACTAAATCCTCTGTCATTTTACCATCCTTTCTTTTTATTAATTTTAGTGAGAAACTAAAGGGCAATGAGACAGCTTCAAAACAGGTTAGTAGGACAGTTACAATAATTAATACATTGCTAATTGTTGTCTTCGTAGTTGTTATTCACAGTACAAGATGCAGACATGGTATCTTGTCTAAACAATATTAGTACAAATCTTTCTCTCATTGAACGAAGAGAACATAGCTGTATATCTATCCTAACTATTCTGTATGTATAAATATTGTATAGTCTCCCTAGTGTAAGAACTCAAAAGAAGAAATAAAAATTGAAAGGTATAACACCATTAAATGGAAAGTGAGAACTTAAGGATTAAACAATGAAGAGAGAGAAAGTAGAAAAGTTAGGAAATATGGTAGGGGCAAAGCCATACATTTATATAAACAAGATGGTTAAGGCGGGGCTGGGGAGATGGCTCAGTGGAGTGAGCCCTTCCCTGGCAAGAGCAAGGGTCTGAGTTTAATCTTTGATTCTGCAGGAAAAAATAAATAAATAAAAAAGATGGTTGAGGCAATGATCCTAAGAATCTCCATCAGGTTTTTGAAAATAGCAGTTAATGGAAATAGCAGTATAATTCTCACCTTTGTTCTTCTTGTAGAGGAGGAGATAATGGAAAGCTTTGGGACTGTGCAGGGCCCAGATTGGCCCGTGGCATGGTTTTCCTCATCGCCTGGGGGAGTAATTCTGCTTGCAGCAGCTTGTGCAGTGCTGTTTAGTGATTTCTCACGTAGAGGTATCTGAGATGGTCCCCCTGCACTTTAAGGTTTTCAGGAAGAGACCAAGCAAAGATCACCTGTGTTAATGCTACGTGGAGAGGCAGGGGTAAGGGTGGACACACTGGGGAACATGGTTGGGAAGGGAGCAGCAGAGGGAGGAGATGGCTATCCAGTGATCTGGCTGTTCTCTGCTTACAACATCGCACCTTTGGGGACAAAGGCAAATGATTTCAGCTCCCTGAATTGTTTTCCTGATCTATAAAAGAAGGACTCTGCTGTTGAGTTGGGTAGATTATTGTCAGGAATCATTGGACATTTTAATACACACAGGGTATGCACGGTGGAGTCACACCCACCGTGGCATCTGAATCGCCAATGACTCTGAAGCAAGCAAGCAAGCAAGCATGTTTTAAACTGAGATTTAAAGTGAGCAATGATTTTTCCAGAACAGCCGGCCCTCTGTATTCAAAGGTTCTACATCCAAACATTCAACCACAGATCAAAAAATGTTTTTTAAAATTGCATTTTTATTAAGCATGTAGTATTTTTCTTGTCATTATTCCTGAAATAATGCCATGTGACAGCTAGTTACAGAGCATTTACATAGGTAATCTACAGATGATTTCTATGGGAGGGAGGATATATACATACATATATATATATATATATATATATATATATATACATGTTATACATAAACAGGAGGGAATTAAGCATCAACAGTTCCTGGAAATGGCTGCCCACTAATACAGAAAACAACTTATCAGCTGGCTTGTAGGTGACACAGCTCGTTACTTTGGGGCCAATTGCTGTCCTCCTGGACTCCAACGTCCATAGGGCAACTGTGGGGATCTTGGCCTCATGGCATGTGCTGAAACATACAGGTTGTTGGGAAAATCAAATATTAAATCAATAGTCATACAATGAAATAGGCAATGACACATTATGCTAAGTCACAATGTGTAATAAATAACCAAGCCTCTAAAAGGGCAAAACCCAAGGGAGCTGGGAAACAGTGGACCGGAAGGCCTTCTGCGGAAGGTGGAAACACAACATTCGAGCCAGAGCAAGGGGAGGCAGTTAAGCCAGAGAAGGCCCTCTGAAACCCCTAACATACACCACCACCAAGTTCAGCGCAGGCAGAGGGAGAGGAATGCGAGACTAAGTAGAGAGTTACACAGAAGGAGGCCCGGTGGTCCTCAAGACTGACTTCACCTAAGAATCATCAGCAGGTTGCCGTGAAGAGTATTGGTGCCCAAGTCCCACAGGCAGGGATTGGAACAGTTGATCTAAAGTGGGCTCTGGCCGGAGGAACTCTAACCTCTACCAACCCCACTGATACTATGAAAGAGGCTATTGGGAAAAGTAAATACTATGGTGGAGAGCCATTAGGTAGGACCTTTTAGAATAGGATAAGAGGTTTAAATTTTCTTTGAACAGGAAGACAGTGTTTATTTATTTGTTTATTTTTGATAGTGAGCATTTTAAAGCAAGAGGTGAGGCAACATCAGATGTGTACTTTCAAGGGTCACTAAAGATGCTACATAGAGATCAAAGTGGGGCGGGGGATGCACAGCCCAGGTGAGAATGTGGAGGCTGGTGGGGTACAGCAGAAGGAGAGAAGCAGCTACGGAGAGGAACTGCTGGCTCTCAGTGTAGCCCCCAGGCTGAGCCTTGGCAGGGACTCATCCCACAGACGAGCCCTGTACCCCGGAGACCCTTGGCACACAGCAAGCCTGAGGTGCAGCCCACTCAATCCAGAGCTGAGGCTCTCGTACTGCCCTGTCCGTTCAGTGGCCTTCATTATGAACGTTCTGTCTGTGGTCAATGGAAGACGTTCTAAGACATTGTGAACTTGCGTTTTGCTCCAGAACCCCAGCATCTGCTCTCTAACTGGAAAAAAGGCATCAAAGAAGCCAAGCTTCCTGCTTTTCAGAGATTCCTAATTGTACCCAGTCAGGCCCTGCACGTAACCTTGCTGGATATTGTCGAGGTGCTAAGAAACTTGTTTTACCTGTAACTGCCTTTTTAAGAAAAAAAAAAGTCTATGTTTATGTTGTCAAAGAAAAATAATTAGTTAGAAAGGCTTCACTTGATATAATTCCATAGATATTACATCACTTGCTAGTTACAAAAATAATCAAATATGTCTCATAAAGATGACTTAATTTCACAAATGAGTTGTACTCAAGTAAATATTTACTTTTCAATGCAATTTTGTTGAAAAACCTCTCAGAACACTTTCATTAGGCTTGCATGATATGTAGGCTGTGTAGTTATTAAGTCATTATTCAAGGGATGATAATATTTAAATAAAGAGAAACTTATGCCTTCAATGCATCCAACATTTATTTAGAGCAACTTACATGCCAGGGCTTGAGATGACTAAAATTCCCTTGATTTGTGGCACTGATATTTAGCGTGCGCGCACACACGTGTTCCTGTGTACACACACTCACACACACACACACACACACACACACATACTCTACAAACAAGTTAAAAATAGAACCAAGATCTCTTACCTTCCCCCTATTTTAACTCCAAATTTGGCCAATTTCTCTTTAGATTTTGTTTTGCATTTGACTTTCACAACTAATTCCAAGTTTGTCATCTTTTGATCCAATTTCTGTATACCAGTCAAATAAATTTGGTAAAAATTAAACCACATTATGACATTCACTTGCTTAATGCCTTCCAGTGAGTTCTTAGGATCTTTTAAAATAAGGCCTAAGCTCTTTGCCATGGGCAGGAAAGCCCCCAGACCTTAACTGCTGCCTACCTCTCCCATTCCTCACGTGCCACTGTCTCCCGGGCCCTCCCCCACTCTGTCGCCTGTCAAGCACACCGGGTACATCATCCTCACCTGGGCACCCAGGCTCTCACTCGAGGAATTCTGCTATTGCTCCTTTTTGTCCTGAGCATGCTTTTCTCCAGATCTGTGCCTGGTTGGCTGTCGCTGCTAAGATCTCAGTAGCTTCACTTCTGAGAGTTTCCTCTCCTTCCCCACTCTATCTGTCATGTGGCCCTAGTGTATTTGACTCTGGACACTTACTTCTCACTGGTTCAAATGGAGTTACTTCTTTATTAATTATGTGATTTCACTCCTCCATCCACCCTGTGGACAAATGTTTCCCTGAGAGGGATCTGACTTGGCTTGATCATGGCCGTATCTCCAGATTTAGTTGGTCTGGAGTCCATCATCGATGTTCAGTAGAGTTTTTGAATGAATAAATAAAGATGTGCCTATGCCACAAACAGCATTAATTTATTTAATTACATTGAAAACAGGGCATTCTGGAACACATGCTTTAAGGAGCGTGAAACAGCCCTGCATGCTCCCCCTTCTTAACATCACCTTCTCCCTCCTTGATCATTATGGGGTCCTTCTGATTGACTCCCTGACTCCCTCTACTCCGTTCCGCACAGCGCAGCAAGGACACAATCCTTTGACCATTGTCTTCAGCGATAAAACATTATCTTACCTAGTCCTCATGCAAAGTAGTTCAAGTTCTGGCTCCGACAGAGCTCCTCAGCTCTGTTTCTTTCCCTCTCTTGGCTCATGTATTTCACTTCTCTGAAAGCAAGAGAGTAGCAGACGCTGCCCTCCCTAGTTCAGGATTTGTTTTGTGCTACTAACATAAAATCAACCCTGTCTTCCTTTCCATTCTCCGTTTCTTATTCTGGATAACCACAGTGCTTGTTCAAGTCTCAGCCCAGGTGACTGCTTTTAGAAAATCGTTACCATTTCCTCACTTCTCCTTTCACCCCACTCCGTGTTGCTCCTTCCCCTTTGCTCTGAAATGTCTGGGTGCTCACCTGGGGCTCTGTTCTAGGGCTGAATCTATCTGACTGTTTTTGTCCTGTGGTAGCTCTGCTTTCATCAACAGATCAGAAACTGCAGGAAGCGATCTGGCTTTTCTGATCTCTGTCAGCATCCTTAGCATCTAAGCTATGTGCCATAAGTAGTTGCAGAAAAAGCAATTGAGATACTGTATAGAATAGAACTCTCAGGGGCAAGGAAGGGGAGACAGGGATCACAGAGGAGGCCAAGTTGGTGAGAGAGGGTTGGATTCCAGAAACCAGAAGGGCAGACTGGTTGAAGTCCATTCCCAATTCAAAAGCTCTGAAAAGTGAAGCCTCCTCATACTGCTTAGGTGTCAGGGCCTCACTTGCACTACTTGGTATCAGGATTATTCTGCTTATTATTATTATTATTAGCATAGGAAGAATTTATTGGGAGAAAGAAAGCATCTGTCTGAGAGGGATAGTGGAGGCCTGGTACAGTACTCATGCTGTACTATAAAATTTTACTGTATTTATTTACAGGGTATTGTCGTTGACTACACTGAAGATATCTATAATATACACTATATGAATTCTACTACATTTTAAAAAATGTATTTAGTACAGGGTCTACAGACTATCCAGGGTCTCATTACATAGATCAGACTCATAGTGTTTCTCCTGTTTACAGCCCCCAGTGTTGGGATTACAGGCGTGTGCCACCATGTCCAGTCTCAATCTCCATCTCAGTGCACCCCAGGGGCGGGGGCGGCACAGCACAACAGGGATCAAACCCCAGCCACTGCATTCTGCCAAAGTAGGCACTTTATTCTGCTGAGCTATCCAGCCAGCCCATTACTATATTTTTTAAAATCCAAAATGGATCAAGACTGCAAACCACATCTGGCCCTGGGATGTTATGTTATTTTTATTTATTTATTTTTATAGTACTGGAGATTGAGCTCAGGACCTTATTCTTGTGAGGCAAGGGCTTATTCTATCACGCTAACTCTCCAGCCCAGGCCCTGGGATTTTAGATGAAGGATTATAACCCAAATTTGAGCTGTCCTAAGAACTGAACAGGAAACTAGAAGGCGGAACTGTTCAGGAAGGAACAGAATGTGCCAGGGAAAAGCTGCTCACAGGCTCAGGAATGACCATTTGTCTGAAGTCATCCCAAAGACAGACGTTTAAATTTATAGGAAGATAATACTAGAAAGATTTTTGGGCCTGATAGGGTCCTCTCAGAGGGCTAAATTTTATAAGAGACAGGAAGCCAGTAAAAGGTTTTTAGCAGACAAGGAAGGGCAGACAAAGCAGCCTATTCTGGAAACAGCCTGTACTCATCTTAGTGACATTGAACTACATACTCCAAGCCTCAGCTGCTTCATCTGAGAAGTAGGGATAATTCCAAATGCAAATCAAATGATGAGTGCATGTGAGCTTGTGTCCTACAGTGCAAAGTGCTTTTAAGATGTAGATAAAATTGTCAGCTGGTAATGAGAACTAAGGATGGAGGGGAGGGCAGGGTTTCAGAGTTGAGTGTTTCCCACCCTGAGCTTGTAGGATGTCTAAGTGGCAATAACCAATGGCCAGGTGGAACTGTGACTGTAAATGGAACAGAGAGACAGGAATTGCAGCTGTCTGTGAGGAGCTGAGTATGGATGCCCCCAAAGCACTGGATCATTGTATTTCAAAGCAACGTGAGCTTAATCACATAAATGTCTGTCCCAGACATCAAAAAGGAGTAACTGTCCTCTTTCATTTACACAAACTATAACAGTTATATCTCCAAATTTTAGCTCTGTTTAAGAAAGAAACAAAGAAGTAATAGCTGGGAAATATAAAATATTTCAGAGAATATATTATTAAAAATCTGAGCAAACCCTTTATTCAGAGAACCTGCTGCTGAGTTATTTGTATTTTCTTGGAAAAAAAATCATAGGAAGTCAGCAGATAATAAATACATTGTTGGAATTTGTACCTGGATATTTTTCCTCAGTGAAACCAATGAGGATTTGTTTTGGCTATGAACTGTATTTTCTTCTATTAATTTTTTAAAATGTTTCTTGCAAACTATGTCTTTGAAAACACATTGAAATTTAACAGGCAGTCGTAACTGGAAGGCCTATTACATATCAAGCACCAACTATTTTATTTTATGTAAGTATTTTATAGGTAGAGATTTTATAGGTGGAGATTGTGGTCCAAGACCTGCCTATCATTACACCGTTAGTCATTATAAAAGCATGGTCCAGACACTATAATGACACAATAGACTATGTGTTGGAGAGAATGGTACAGATCTGGACAGAAGTCAAATGGTGTCAAAAATCCTTTTCTCCAAACCTAAAACTGGTCAGGAATTTCTAGTCTTCTCCGTATGTCTGCTAGCTTCCCCTGGCACCTCATATAACCATGCTTCTAGTGGATTCCTTTCCACCAATTTGTGGCTTTCTTCTAAACAGCAGCTTCTTTTCCAGACATTCACCTCTTGTAGGTCTAGAACATCCACCCATAGCAATGATGATGTGCTAGGATGGACTCTGAGACAATCCCAGAGCATTGTCATCTCCCACCATGGAATGACATGTCATTATCAGCAATTCCTCCTGCCCCACGTTGCTGTGATGAGGATGTGGACATTCAACACACAGAGCGTTGAGTGCTCATCAGGCACCACTGAGGATGTGTGCAGAAAGGTGAGTGGCTGTGCCTGCTCCAGCCAGGAGAACTGGCCAGTGAGAGAGAGAGCTGATCCCAGTCAGGACAGCTTATGAGAGCCAGCATGCAGTCATGAGAGGCAGATTTCAAGACCTGTCCCCAAATGTCAATTTAAGGAGGGAAAACACATCTTACACCAACACAGCAGGACAGGCAAGGCCCCGGAGTGTCTCCAAGGTGGCTACAAAGGCCTTTAGAGCACATTTAATTTAATCTAGAGAAATAGTACAGGCTGAGTAAGAGCCAAAGGAAGATAGAAGAATGGACAATTGTAGGACGGCTTGAAACTGAGTGCTGGCTTTGATTTGCTTCTGAGAGCTTCTTTCTTCCAGGCCCTGGGGCTGTTCTTACACATGAGACTACCATGGCAGAACATGAGCAGAGATCCATCAATGTGTCTTTTTCTCTCACCCAATCTCTTTCTCAAGCAATGATATGAGAAAGCCAATGCAGCCGATTAGGGCTGGTTGATTATATCTTCTAGGTTAAATAAAATCAGTCTGAAGCCAAGTCCTTATTAGCACTGTTGCCAGATACTGAGCCAACTAGAGCTAGCCCCCTTAGCACATACATCCATATTCACAAGATCTGCACACAACTCATGACCACACACTTGCAACATTTGTGTACAGGGATATCTTCAGGTTGTATAAGTCACTAATCCATTTGCTTCATCAATAGGCATTTATTGCATGACAGTGTTTGCTCAGAGTACAAAGAAATCATAATGAAATGTTTACAGAGTTGTGCTCCCATTTGGAGGAAACTTAGAGGGCTTTTGCTATTGTTGCTTTATTCTTTTTTTTTTTTTCCCTCTCTCTTAATCTCCTTGATGCGATGACAGAATTGAGTTTCTAGTCCTCTGCTGGTCTTTGTCTTCTAATTTGATGCCCCAGTCATTTTCTCTTGCTGGACCCCTGCAGCTTACAAGAAGGGAGCTTAGTTTTGGCTCTGAGTTTCAGAAGTCTCAGTCCATATTCCACACTCACACACAGAAAGAGGCCTGGTGGAAGGGCCTGCCACCACAGAAAGCCACTCACGACATGGTGGCCAAGAGGCAGGGAAAGAAAGGAGGAGTGGGGAGAGAGATACGCTCTTCCAGGTCACCCCACTAGCCCCTACCTGCCAACAGTACACCCAGCTGCTGAATTCAAAGATGGGTTCCTCCACCCCTGAGTGAAGCACCATGATCCAACCTCCCTCCAAAAGCCCTGCCTCTGAGCATATGAAAATTTGGGCATAAATCCCATACCCAAACCACACTTGGTGTATCCTTTGTCACATCTCACAATTTCAAGTTGATCCCTTACTTTGCCCAGGGATGTTTTAGGTTTGCTTTTTCCATTTCTTGTCAGTGCTATATTGAATCTTCCTTTTCCATCACACAACTATCAGTCCTTTGTAGCAGCACTCTCTTTACCCTTCCTCTTCTTGGTATTAATCATAAATAATATCTTCCTCCATGCGCCATAAACACCTCTGACATCATGTTTTTCTTACTTGGATGTATTTGCTTCCGTGTCAGCTGTGAAATTTCACTTCTCTCTGAGCCTCAGTCCCCACTCCAGGGCCTGGTGCACAGTGGGTGGTGAATAGATGTGATCCCAAATTAATTCAATCAGGCACAAATGTGCTTGCTTTGTTGAAGTCATTGTCTAGTATAAGAGTGCCATCCAGTAGTGCCATCCAGAAGACAAACACCCTCATCCAAGCTTGTAATCACCTCGGAGTGGGGGAAAGTCCCTCACCTTGGCACAAGGATCTCGCAGAGATGTATGAGCTAGCAGCCATTGATGTTTTGAGCTTGTGTTAGTCACAATGGGGCCCAAACTCAGCCCCAGAATGGGAGGACATTAATGAGTGGCTTGGATGACTTACATAGGCCTGGTTTGCTTCATGTTCAGCCTGAACAAGTTTCCATGCATGTTAGAAAAATAAGGGCAAATATTTAGCCAATGTTGCAATCCAAATAAAACAGAAATGTTTTGTGATGTATGTGGGGGTCAGTGAGGGAGCATATAGCATGCATACCAGATGCTTGCCTCAGGGATGCTGCAGAGAGCAGCTCAGTGGCTTGAAACAGCCAAGAAGCCCCAAGACAGCTGAGAACCATGTGCAGCCCTTCATGCATCCTGGTTCTGCAGCTCAGCTTACATAGCACAGTGGGGCAAGGCCCTTGCCTTCCCCTAAGGACAACAAGGCTGAAAGGCATATGCAGGGGTTGCTGGTACTGCAAGTATTCTGCCACTACTTACTGCTTCTGATAAAAGTCTCAGCCTGGCAGTTGTCTTCCACCTTATAAAAGGTAGACTCATAGGCCCAAACAGTACACGGCCAATCAAACCTGCTCTGTCTTGAGCTTTAGCTAGGCAGAGTTTATGGACCTGAAAGACATCAGAGACTCAAAAGCTTAATTAGACATGCATTACTCCACTAACTTGTTGTTTATTCAATGGATCTCATTCAAATATGGGAGAAAATTCTGGAAAGGCACCTAAACAAATGGCCTCCCTGACCCACCCCACTGTGCTTTTACAGAAGCCATGAATGAAATAGTTGAGAGGCTAGATGTGTTTTCTTGACTGCAGGAAAATACACTGAGATGCTTTCAAAAGAGGTTATGAACAGTCAACGCTTGACAATTTAGTCTTTCTTCCTAACTGCCATTTCTTTCTTACAGATTCTTCTTGTGAAACAACATACCTCTATAAGAAGTTGTTTAAACCTGAAGACAGAGTTTCTAAAGTGTTGTTGAATGAAGAATTACCACACACATGAAGACACAGTCACCACTGACTCAGAAGCAACCCTTCCTAACCATGAAGCCCACTTCTCAAAAATCCACATCCGTACACTTACAGAAATAATTCTGCTTATTTTCATTGTTCTAACAGTTTATGCACCTTTTTGGAACAATATGCTCTTTGTTTTAAAACTTTGCACAAATGGATTCAAACATTGTTTTGAATCTGAGTGCTTTTGTTCAATTTGTTGCTTTTAAGACTTTTTGTGCTGTTGTATTTATTTGTAGCTGATTTGTTTTTATTGTTACAAAATATTCCTTTGTGTAAATACTCCCTGGCACATCAATCCACTCTATTATTGATAAACATTTGCATTATCTTCAACTTGTGGTTATTTGGACCAATGTTGATATAAATATTTGTATGGCTATTTCCTAGTAATACTTAACTCTGCATGGATTTGAGGTATATATACACATATCCATCAGATGGCTAGGTAGGCTGTTATGTGCATTTTCAACTTTGATTCACATGAAAGTGCTTTGACATAAAATCTGTATTATCATATATTTAATAATAAAAGGCAAGTTACTTTAAATATATAGAAAATATAAAAAAATTAATGGAAAGATGATCGCAACTTTATTTGGAGATTTGTCTCAGAAGGAAAAGAAGCCATCATAGCACTGTGTTTGTTTTAAGATGAAGCCCTTGGGTTTCCAGTACTGTGATGCCTTTGTTGGCTGGTACCATCCAGGAGTTCATGAATAGAGACAGTTACTGTCTATTAACTGAAAAAAATGTGTTTTCCTCCTTTAGAATAGTTCTATATAATCCAGTAGAACATGATATTGGCTTTCTACAACTTATCTTGTGCTGTGAGTTTTGGATGAATATTGATGGCATTGAAAACCATGACAGCAGGAATATATGGAAAAAGCTGAGATAAGGAGTTAAGGTCGAGAGGAAATGACTTTGAAAAATATGACCCTGTCATTCCGATCTCAGATCAGCCCTAAGAGGAAGGGAAATATAGGCTATAGGCCTGGGTAATGATACTTTAAAGAAATATGTGTATTTCTTTAGTGCTTATCATGAGGCAGGCATTCTTCTAGAGAGGCAGAAGTCATTGATTCTACAATAGGCAGGACAGGCTGCCTCAGGAGAGGCAGAACCTCTGTCTCCAAGAAGCTGCTACACAGAGAATATTCCATGGCTGTGAAGGTGGCTTACACACACAGCACAGCTTGGCTCTGCCCTTAGCAACTTTGTGGCCACAAGCAGATTATTTAACATCTTTGTGCCTCAGTTTTATTCATCCAGAAATGTGAAAGAAAGTTTAATAATTGCACCTACCCTGTAGGGTTGTTGTAAGAACTCTGTGTGTGTCTGCATTTGTACATATGTGTGTACACATGTACGTGTACGATGTTTATCTTGATGAAGGACACACATGAACTCAATCTGTTGGCTATTTGTTTGTTATTTCTTCACCAGATGAGTTCAAATGTGACTCCCTTTGGCTCTCTTTTATATCTTAGGCAGTGAGCAGAACAGACAGGTCTTGGGGAAAGACAGTGACCTGGGTTTTGTCTGCTACATTTATGAACTGCATGGATTAAGGGCAACTTGCAATGCTGTGGGAGCCTCAGTGTCCTCATCAGAGACAGGAATATTCAAGGCTCTGCTCCAAGATCACTGGAGTGGCCAGTGGGGGAGTGATAAAAGCACAGCATGACCCTCGGAGCCCAAATGACCTGCTGCTCTCTTTGCTCCAAGGTAAGCTGCTTGGCCTCTAAAATTTCATTTCCTATAAAATCAGGATATTAATAGTTGTTGAAAATTAATACAAGGAAAGGTCCTTGTAAGAGCATGATCTATAATATGGTTTTAAAGCCCTCCTTCCCTTTCTTAGCTTTTGTTCACTTTTCCATGAAATAAAGAAAATAATATCAGTCTTCCCAAACTCATAGGATTGTTTTGAGGATTAAATAAGATTATAAGGTGGTGAAATCAATTTTAAACTATAAAATGACATGACAACAAAGTTCAATTTAATGAGATTCAGAATTTAGAATTTCCATATTTATCTCACAAAATGATTAAGAATAAAAATGCTCCTTTAACATTCAAGAACCATTTAAACAGGGTCTTCACTTACTTATCTACTCAACAATTATTCAGCAAATATAACAACACAATATTTTTTAATACCACTTTTTTATAGAATTACTCTCATCTAGTTCAAAAACCAGCCTCAATATTTGGAGAAAATATATTTAGAAATAATTTGAGAAGACATCAGGGTTGAAAAAAAAAAGCAAAAGTAGAAAAATTAAATAAAGTCAAATGTAAGATAAGCCAGACATATACCTCTGCACTCCAATAGTTGACACTTTGGAGACAATGTGAAAACAAGAGAAGTTGGCTACTGAGTGCTCCTTCAGTGTCTCTCATTGGTGCTGCTTCAGAGTGACCGGAGCATTTACTTCCTTTTCCCGTTATCCAACCATCTGAACCTTCACATATGCTAAGTGTGTCTAGAAAAACCTTACAGAATCCTTCATAGTTGTGTAACAATGTGCTATATTTAAAATTAAGGATGTGGGTAGCAGTATCCATAGTCCTTCTTAGAAAAATTCCTTTGGAAAATAATTTGGCAATAGTGTAAAAATGTGAACAACTCATGTTCAAAATTGTTCATTTTTTTTCCTACGAAAGTGAATCCATTAAAAAAAGCCAGAAGCAAACAGTCACTGCACTTTTATCTATGACCTATGATAATGGAAACAAACAAGTTAGCAAAAATAGGAGGATGACTAGGTAAAGTATCAACATCCCTTCAATTAATTACATTGGGGACATAAAACATGATCAGCTTGACTTTGTCAAATTGACTCAGCTTCTTCAATGAGACTTGGAATATAGAATTCAAAGGAGTAAAGTGACGTAAAATATAAAATATAAAGAATATAAAATAAAGGCCAACCAAAGAGCTCAGTGGATTAAAAGGCCTAGAAGCAGGCACCGGGGCCAGGGGCATTTGATCTCTCAGCCTGCTGCCCAGGCCCCACCCCCAGGGGCGTGCTGAGACAGATTGAGACTGGGTGTGGTGGTGCACTCCTGTAATCCTGCTGTGATCCTGCAGGCAGATCACTATGAGTCTGATCTAGTAGTGAGACCCTGAACACCCTGTAGACCCTTCCTTAAAATACAAATAAATAAAATAAAGATTAAATTATACGTAGATTATGGATGCTTTTATTTCACATTTGTAAAATTGTCTTTCATTTTGTTTGGTTTGGCTGTATGTGTGTGTGTTTTCATCTCAAATGGGGCAAGTTATTATTTCTATAATAATCTATCATTATAAAATTAAAAGTCAGCTTTAGTTATTTGTAGTTGTGTCTCCTAGACAAGGTGAAGGTAGGACAAATAAGTGAGGAAGACAGCTAAACCATGCAATATTACTGAGAAACACCAGAATGACCAGGAACATACAAATTCTGTTCAAGGAGCCACAGCCCTCAACCTCATCTGGATTTTTTCTAAAGCATGCTATTCTTGGCAGCTGCGTTTACTAGCATATGTGAAAATATTATCCAGAGTGCATTCTATATTTTCAGAAATGTGACATGATAACATCCTCAAAGAAAAGGACTTAGCAGTGAATTTCCATCAATTTTCACTTGTTGGACTCCCTTAGGCAAGACCTTCTGTGTTATATCAAGATTTCCCCCCTTTACCAGCGCAATCAGAAAATACAAGGGACAATACCAGCTCAACAGCCTGTCATCATTGCTTTCCCCTCCTACCAATCTCTTACCCTTTGGAGAAGGCCAAAATGATAGGGAAGAAAGTCTGGCTGTTATTGCTTTTTTTTCTTTTCCTGGGAAATACTGTCAAAGATAAACAGTGTTTATAGATTTAACTCCAATGTTAGTCATAAAATAATCTCCCAGTCCTTGGATGTGTACTAAGGTATCTAGCGCCAAGCTTGCACTGTCAACAGAAAACCCATCCAACTTTCCAAACTGTCTTCATCTGAACAAGGGGCAGTTGTCAGTATCCTATCGGGGCTAATTCCACCAAGTCCAAGGGCATGTTTGCCTAGATTTTATGCTGCTAGATGCTAATTTGTATTTGTTCTATAAAGAGAAAGAATGGACTCTTTGTGGTGGGGATGGTACGGATACAGTGGAGATCCCTTTTGAAGAGTTCTTTTCCAGAAAAAGGTAAAGGCTTTACATTAGACCATACTCTGCAGGCCCCAGAGAGAAGAATTTAACAGGCTCTGCAGTCCTCTGTGATCCTTGATAAACATTTTTCAGTGACAGTTGATCTGTTTGCTTCTTTGTCTTTATTTCCTTACAGTTCTTATTTGAATGCAAATGTTAGCCAAAAATATCCAAGTATGACAGTGATTTTTTAAAAACAACTTTTCTTTTCCTACATGTTTATTGCAATTATTGCAAGATAATTTCTTAAAATTGGGGGTAAGTAGCATTTGCGGTACATCTTAGGGAAAAATCCATCTCTATATCCCAGATCTTTGCTAAATGGGGTCAAAATTTGAAAGCGCTGTAGGTAAGAACTAGGCGGTCATCCCAGACAAGTGCAAGAGGACCACACAATTCCTTGGAACTTCCAAATTGAAAAGAGCAAGAAAGAGACACAGGAGGATTTGTGTTCAGATATTTTTCCAGTACATACTGTAGTTTTGACATAATAACTTTATCAGAAAGCTAATAAAGGAATAAAATTCTCCAGGCACAAAGATTCGGTACATGGCTAAAAACACCATTTCTTTGTACCTGAGTGAGAAATCAAGTGGGAAACCAGATGCATAAGGATGACTATTGGAACAATAACTGAAGCAAGGACAGAACAAGCAACAGCAAGATGGCTCATGGCTTGAGCTCTCTTCCTTCCCTTCAGGGTACTTTATCAGTCAACTGGAAATGCACACTTACATCAACTTACCCTCCAGCCTGTGACTGGAGAAACCAGGTGAATAAATAGCAATTCACCAGTGAGAGAAAGCAAAGGTCATGCAGTCACCTTTCTTCCAGGGTGAACAAATAGAAATTGAGAACGTTTCCTATGAAATACCAGCCATAGTGCTAGCAATGGATAACACAGCACTGCGAGGTGAAGAAGGAGCTAAATGAAGCACAATCACACACAATAAGGGGAATTACGTACACTCTGCGCTGTTGATAAAATACTGGGAAGACAAAGCTATGATGCAAAAATAAAAGCTGAGATAACAGCTAAATAATGTATGCTGTTCCAAATTTGGAAAAGATGTTCACATGCAAGGAAGCTCCCACTCCTTTCTTTTCACTGCTTTCTTTAATGTAGGTTTAGAATCAGGCATTAAGCAACAAATTGGAGCTGAATAAAATAAGAGAACCCTAGAAAGAAATTAAAATATAGTAGAAGATGTAAGATTTGTTTTGGAACCAATAATGGACAAAATCAACACTGTAAATTCCAAGCTATAATACAGAAGGTAGAGAAAAACATCTCTTCAAAAATGCAGAAGAAAAAAATAAGACGAGAAGAGTAAGGGGGCCAGGGAGATAGCTCAATAGAATAAGTGCTTGCCTGGCAAACGCAAGGGCCTGAGTTCAATCCCCAGTTCCACCAAAGAAGAAAAAAATAGAAAGAAATGAAAACAGTAAGGAAAATAAGGTGTAAGTATACAGGACAGAAAAAGGTGACAATACTTCATTGGTATTTGTGAATGAAAAACTGGGGCAATCTAGGAACAAACATGGAAATTATAGCAAAAGAATTGAAAATAACAGCATGCTAAACATAGAAATCCCATAGATATTTTTATTAACATAAAAACAAGACAAAGGTCAATAGATCTCTTGTGAATTTCATTTTATCTATTTGTATCTCTCATAAATTTCATTTTATTTATTTAATCTCCTCTTTCATTTCACTTATTTATTTGTTCCCTTTTATTCCTACCCAAGTCCCATTCCACTTTTTCTATAGAGGTATCATTGAAATATTTTCTTTAATTAGTTGTGCTACAAGGTATTTATACACTGCAAAAGTCACTGTTTCTAAGTACGCAAGCCAGTATGTTTTGAGAAATCCACAGTCATGAGCTACTAACAAAATCAAGATGAACACATCCAATTACCTTTGAAATTCTCTCCTCCTGTGCTGGCAACACACTCCCCTTAAATCAGCTACTGAAAGTTATAGTTCTTTCTTTTGCCAGGTTTTCCTTTTCTAGATTTAAGATAAGTGGACTCACATAATGTGTAGTATTTTATGTCTGACTTCATTCACTTAACTTAATGCTTTTGAGGTCAAACAGGTTGTTGGTTGTATCAATCAGTGTCTTTGTCCATTGTGTGTTTCTATAACAAAATATCCTGAGGCTAGGTACCTAATGAAGAAAAGACGCTTTATTTAGCTCACAGTTTGAGAGGCTGAAAGTCCAAGATAGAGTAGATCTGTCTGTTTAGCTTCTGGAGTCATTTCATAGTGAATGGGTCATGGCAATGAAGAGTATGAGAGTGGCACTCAACAATGTACTGGAATATTTTGGTTTCTCTTCAGATTGTATGAATCTTTTATCTTTCAACAATGTACAGGAGATTGTATGCACACGGTGCACTCAGTTTATTAGCATTTGTTCTCATAAGAACTGATCTAATCACAAGACACCTAACATAATCTTGAGTAATGGGCATTAATCCCATCTGAGGCTACTGTACCACTGAGCTCATTTTCTCCCAGCAGGCCCCACCTCTTAAATGGTCAAACACCTCTCAATATCATCATCCTGGGACCAAGCTCCTAGGACATAAAACTTTGAGTTGCAAATCATTTTGAAACTACAGCAATTCTATCCAGGTGACCCATTTTTGCTTTTCAATATGTTCATTCATTTTTGTTCTGCAGTCAATACCTTCAGCCTCTCTTCCACCAGGCCATGGCATTTATCATGGGCCATGGGTTCACCACTCACTCATTGGGTTTGTTGATCTTTTGCCCTTATTCCTAATCTTTCCTTGGTAAATCCCTATTTATCCTTCACCATTCAACTCAAAAAATCACTCCACTACTAAGTGAATTCACACACCTACAATATTTAAATGGCAATGGAATACCCATCTCTGACAAAACTAAGCA
>NDGN011490922.1:0-17516 GCA_002564285.1 Tympanoctomys barrerae | reverse complement strand
GGGAGATAGCTCAGTAGAATAAGCACTTACCTGGCAAGCACAGGGTCCTGAGTTCAATCCCTGTTACTGCAAAAAAATAAAAATTAAAAAAAAATTTTAAAAGTTCACTTCAAAGTCCATTCTTCATGGAGCTTTTTCTGAAACTGCTAATCCTACCTTGTATTAAGCACTTGCTTTAAACTTCAACCAGTAATATTCTGTCTATAAATTACCCTATATGTAAATCATATGTACACACAGAGATATCATAGTAAAATTGATGATATAGACTACCACTTGTATTTGAGCAATCCATTTATAAAATGTCTTGACTTTATTGTAGTTACTCCATAGAATAGCTGTTTATATTTTCTGAAAAATCATGTACCCTCATGTGAAATGTTTTCTCTGTTCCATGTTTTTTATTGTTATGGCTTCCTCTTCAGACCATTCATTTCTGTCCTTTTTCACCATATGTGTCCTTTTTATCCTACGGGATAGTACTTCAAGTTTACCACTTTTAGGAATTTTTCCCAATTAATCCTCCCTCTCAAAAAAACCCTTTCCATTTAGTCTCCCTTATCACTTATTGTTGCTATTTAGTAAGTAAGATTTCACTGTTAAAGTGCTTACTCTTTTCAGTTGTTGAATATCCAACTTTCTTTTAGTTTTCAAATTTCATAAAGTTTCCTGATGTCTTCATTCACAGGTATGTGGAAACACCTCCACAGACCTCTTCTTTTTGTATTTTTAGATGAAGCTTTATATATAATAAATGCTTAAGGAGAAACAACTCCCATCTTCACATGAAGGAAGCTACAAAAGATGACACAGGCTTCAGCATACAAGATTAGGTGTAATATAAGAGATAAATTCTCTGATAATAAAATTGATTGACGATGAGAACATGGTTTTGAAGAACAACAAGAATTATATTCTCTGGAGAGCTCTACAGGGAAAAATAATTTATCTTGAATGGAGTCAGAGCACTAAACTAGAAGATACATTGAGATTTTTATCTAGCTCAAGGATTTTATTAAAATCTTTAGTGTTAATAGTACTTTCATAACATGTTTTTGGAAAAGGGTTCCAACTGTATAAAGTGTATAATATATAGGTGCATGTAATATACAATATAATATGTAATATATAACATATATTCTATTAAAATGATAGGCAAAACAGCATAGCTGAGCCTAAATTATTTTTGTGCTGATAGATTTTGAACAATTAAATGGAAGAGCCACCCATTTCTGTAACATATATTTTTCCAGTACTATTGAACAGATTTTGTTCTATTTGCTTGATTTCTTCAAATATACAAGGAAAAAAATTCTAAAATATTACTTTTCCTATCAACCAAACAACAGTAATTCTATCAGAGATAGAGATTCTATACTTCCTCTATCACAAGAATTAAATTCCTCATTTTGTAGAAATAAGAAAAACTGGAGTGAATCTAATAGTTTTTTTTTTTCTCCAACTTATACTTTCTACTTGTGACCATCAGTATTTGTGCCTACTTGCATATTTCTTATGAGCTTTAATTTTTTTCCCTTTCTACTTCATTTATTTTTGGTTGTTTTAATATAGTTTCCAATTACAGAAATGGAGTTTCTGGGGAGAAGAAAACATTTTAACTGCCAGTGAGATGAGACTCTATGGCTTTGGTTTCTCCAAGAGCTGTTACTTTTCTATTATTTCTGTTAAGGAAATGGTGCTAAAAGTTGATGCTTCAGACTTTTGAGCAAGTGTGCACAAGAAAATGTAATTAAGAATCCTGCTTAGCCTAATTGATACAAATTTTCTAAGTGACAGTTTAGGGTATGAATCTATTTTATCTCAGACTATGGAAAATTGTCCCTCATAACTAGAAATATTAAATGAATATATCTATAAAATCTTTAAAATCATTTATTAATGAACAAATAATTTGAGTAAGTGGTCATTAAAATTATTGTATGATAGGAACTGTCCTCCTTATAGCAAAGACTGGGCACTATGATGGCTGCCAAAATGTAACTGCCATGCAATCTCAGGCTCAGCCAACATAGACAGTTACGAGTTTTCTTTGAACTTGGTGTTGGTGTTGCCTGGCCCAGGATATTGCTATTCCAATTCCAAGTGTTTTCTAAGATGTACAAATAGCAGATCTGAAATGAAATGTTCTGTGAACATGTTCAAAGCATAATTTATCTAGATTCATATTAACACTTTCGAGTTATTTAAAGTAGCAAATGTACCAAGTCTCTTAGATGTTACCTCTTTCCTCTCAAGTGTCACCAGGTCGCTTTTGTCATATAAAATCTGTGTCTTCAGGGTGACTCTTATGAGCCACCTGGTGAGCATGTATCCCTTTCTAAAAAATAATGTAGACAGTTGAGTAATGAGGAACAAATAAAGAATCATTGATAAGTCTCTATCACTATTTGACTTGGTAATGCAACATTTTTACGAACAATTGAAACTACCTGAAATTTTCTGATAGAGAACTTCATATGTCTTCATCAGAATACTTGCCTTCCTATTGATGGGTTTTATTCACTGTACTAAACACGCTCACTAGTGCTGAAGGTTTATGAGTTCACGTAGTATTAAATAGCAAAAGATCAATGAACAAAAGCTCTTTGGGATTTTTTTTATATAAATACACTTCTAAGTATGCACACAAATGAAAGAGGAACCATAGAAACCCATACTTACCTACAACTTTAACATTTATGTCCACCAAGAGCATCAGTCCACCTAATACTCTACCTGTGTCTCTAGGACCACATATAATGTATAAAGTAATTAGTGTATGCATCCCTTTGGAATTTAATCTCTTAAAGAAGTGGCTGAAGAGCAGTGAGTTTATAAACAAACAATAGGAAGAAAGACCCAAGAAGGAACAGACTTTTCCCTGAATACCTGAATTGAAAAGAACTTGGAGTTTGTCATAAAGATAATAGATAACCTGGGAAATCCCTGGCTTATAGATTACGGGTAATAGGCAGCCTATTAACAACTAGGCCAGAGAATTTCCACAGAGATATTTCTTGAGGCACTGAAAATAAGCATTAGTTTATTTTTAAAGGGACAATCAAAGCAGTCAAATATTTTTTATAAGCATTTCCATGTATTCTTTCTTCCCCTCTCCTGAACTCCCTACTGCAAAAGAATTATTTTTCTGTTGATGACTTTTTAGAGCATATATTAATATAGCTGCAACTTCTTCTTGTATTTAAGATCTGCTTAGTTACAGTTTTTATTTATTTGTGGGTAAGGCTTGCAGATGGGAAAGAAATGCTTAGGGAAAATCCTTTTGGAGTTGAAACACTTTCATTTGAATATTTCCTTGATCATTGATCTTCTATGCAGGGCTCCATTTATCACTTTAGACAGCCCTGCTCTTGGTTCTGTTTCTTAATATGTTACCAGAGGCTTGTCCTACGATATGCAAATTGGTTATTTTAGCATAAAGTCTCCTTTGTTCATCTGTTATCAATTATTTTATCATCATATTCTCAGGGCTAGGTGCTGCGGATTATAACAAATGAGATAAAAATCTCACCACCCACAAGGTACTTACATTCTAGATGGAAAGACATATCATGTATACACACAAAAGAATTAGTACTATAGTGCAATATTAGACAGCAGCGTAAATTGATATTGAAACACACTCCATTATGTGTTTTAGGAAATTGAGATGAAACTAATGTCTGATAATGACAACCAGAAAAAACATAAAAGAGGGGGAGGCTTCAAGAAACAAAATTTTAGTGTAACTGTTTGGCCTAGGCTGGGCCTGAAGGTAGAATAAATATAATATGATTAAAGAGGTTGGGAGTTTAATAATAGCATTAGGAAACAGACCAAGGTAAGAAAAATATAATAATACTGTGATTATTTGGTTTCATTTTTTCATTGTATACTTGAAAATTTTACATATAAAATAGAAAGATATGCTTTCATATTTCAAAAATATACTGATTTTTATGAGTGATGACTGAAGAAAGCTGCAAAATGTACCTTTCTGTTGTTCTTCATGAGATGCTGCTGATAGAAAAGGTAAATATTTACTTGTACCCATCTGAGTTGCTTCTTTCAAAGTACTTTAAAGAAAGCTCTTGATGAAAAATCTTTGTTTAGTGACCGCAATTGAGACTAGAAGCAAAGATAATCTTTTGAGATAGGAAAATAAGAAGATAAAGATAAATTTATTTTTAGAGGGAAATCTACTTTGTGGGTAATTAAAGTGTTCCTATCTGATGAGAAGCTGAGTGTAACAATTTCTGGTCTTGTGATAATCTGATTTGTCTTATTTTAATAATGAATAAAGGAAGTCAGATGAACTGGTTATTGAAGTGGTGAGAGGTGCATGGAAGAAAACTCAGAAGCTAGTAGGTGGAGGGAGACCGTGGAGCAGCTGATGCGCGAGCGGGAGAGAACACACAAGGGCTGGAGGTGGGTTTCATGGAAGGTGTATTTTCCACTTACTTTTGGAACACTAAAAGCTTAACTTTAAGATGCAGGGTATTTGTCAACATTATCTGAAACACTGGACCGGAGGCAAATGTTCCAACATATTTGTTTTCTTACAATTAAAGCTAAGTTGACATGTTGGAAAGATGGTCTTCAAAGATACTCAGCGGCTGCTAAATTTTTGTCAATAATTAGCGTTCACTTTGTTTTATAGACAAGGAAGACATTTTTTTCTTTCTGCACTTTGCCAAGTACAGATTTTCACTTTTAAATTTCTTCATTCTGGTGTTTACATGTGCACATTTTAAACCTACTCTTTGCCCTCAGCCACCATGTGCAGTATTGCATTTATGCATTCAACTTCTTACTCAAGTGATGCTATTTTTTTCTGCCTCAGCCTGACAGCCACTAATAATAACACATGAGGACAGTCAGACAAAATGAAGACAAATGCTGCTTGTCGCAGCAGAATCATAATGTCCTCAGACTCAGTAAAGACAGCCTAACTGTATGTGGATGCTCTTTATGGCTTATTTAGACCTGTGGTTTTTCCCTGTGTTTTTTTTTAAAGCACAAACATTGTGCAGAAATACATTAAGGCAACATATGGGTCTGTTAGTTAGCCAAAACAATGTGGAACCATGGAGAATAGAGATTGCAAAGCACAGATGGATAGTGTAAAAAATTCATGAGTGGCATAACAGATCTAAAAGGTAAAGTTTAGTCAAAATTCAAGTGGAAAGCGTAGGAAATACTTAAGAATTTGGCTTTATGAGGTTTTTCAAATCACACAAGATGAAACATTGTGAATATTCCGCAGATTTGTTTATGCCATAATGTGAAAATCAGAGCTCATCATTCAACAATAATTATGTCTATATAGATTCATGCCATCAGAAGTAGATTGCTGATAAACAATAGCGCTTTGCTTCTATTTGATGTAAACGCTGTAGTATTAAATATCCATATTATTTCCAGCTCAATATTAGAAAGTGTCAGTCATTGTGACAAGCCAGCCAAGAGGAGCTCATTGAGCTGTCCTCTGTGTAGCCAAGTGCTGTTGTATAACCAGGTTTTCATGCTCTATTACTGTGTTGTTAAAATTGAGTTCTAAGCAGTAAATTGGCAAATCATTTCCCCCTCTTTTATATTTTGGTTCTTTTAACCAAACTTGAAGCCTCAAGGAGACCCTGGTATCATATCTGTACAGGATCTAGATGCACTCTGAATTTTACAGAATGCTTGTCTTTTGAAGTTGTCACTGTGGCTCATCGTTGTTGTTAGGAGAGAAAAAAATGAGTTATGATCCAGTTATCTGAGACAGGCCGGATAAAAGTATGCCTTCTGCACTTGCCATAGCCAGTGCCGTTCTAAAAACTGCACTGTGATCCATTCTTAGAGAAAAGAGTTTGGCCTTGTAAAATACAATAATTTCCAGAGTAGAGTAGGGAAAAAGCAGGAAGGGATAGAAATTATTCTACATATCTAGATCTCTAATTACCTTAAGTGTACCATATAAACTGAAGCATGTTGTAAAAAGACCATTGAGTTGTAACCATACAACCTTTTATTTTATTTTTTTAAGTTTTTTTTGATGGAAACGGGGATTGAACTCAGGCCCTTGTGCTTGCCAGGGAAGCGCTTATTCTAGTGAACCATTTCCCCAGCCCCCATACAATCTTTTGATGTCAATTTGTGAAAAATGCTATGTGAAAATTAAAACCAAACATTTCAATATTTTTCCTTTTCTTGCTAGAAAGACAAACCAGAGTACACTATTATGTTTAAAAATGCTTAGAACATATTTTAAATAATCTGCTAATTTAAAATCTTAAGGGTCAGCCCAATAGCTCAGTGGATTAAAGTGCCTGCTTAGGCAGACAAAGCGGCTGAGATTCAATCCCTGGCATGCCATGCTGGCCCCGCCCCCGGGGCATGCTGAGACTGCAATTGAGACTGGGCATGGTGGTGTGCGTCTAATACCAGTCTTGGGATGCTGAAAACAGGAGAATCACTATGAGTTGGATCTACATAGTGAGACCCTGTAAACCCTGTACTAAATATAAATAAATAAATAACTTACATATTAATTTGTGTTGTACTGAACTTATATTTTATAGTTAATAAGACTACAAGTGAAGAAATTTATAGAGGGCTCCATGATACCTCAATAAGATACTAGTATATTATTTAAACAGCCAGAAAATATTTGACACTAAGAGAGATAATTAGATTGAAAATACACACTATAAAGCAAAAGTAAATGAAATAACTTATTGAAATGGTTTGGTTTTTAGTGTTTTAGTTCTTTAAAATAGATAGTAAAAAATGGGCAAGTTTTGTAGTAGGCTTTACATCTTTTGCACTAATGCCACTGATAAGACCTTGAGACAGCAATTGCAACTTTCTGATAGTTGTCCTAATAGCTCTTTTGGGCAGTTTTTGGTGTCCCTAGTGAATTAAAGTTTGCATTAGAGAACCCACTGAGCAGTGGCCAAGACTAATTCTCGGCTCTATATGACATTTCACACATTGTCAATTTTTAGTAAGTGTTATATGATAACATTTTGAGATCCTCATCTTAGGGTTGATGGGGAAATATCAAATCGTATATCTGAGGTTTGCCAAATAAAATTGAGCCCAATTGAAATGTATGTTATAGGAAAGAGTAAGGCAATAATACTTTTATCTCCTTTAAATGAAATGTTTGTCCCCAAGACTTCACATAGAGGTAGGAGAAAGATGACAAACAAGGGGGAAAAAAACAAAATTTGATAAAAAGTAAAAGAACTATGTTCCTTCCTTATTGATTATACCTCCTGTATCCATGGAGATTTTAGAAGAACATGGAAAATGTCACATATGTCAGTAATATATAGTAAAATTTACTAATATATATGTACATTACTATATATAAAATATTACATATATATACATATATGTATATACATGCACACATACATATCCTTTTTGGTTAAAATGTAAACTGCATGAGGAAGTTCCCACTAATACACTGCTCTATTCCAAGGACACAGAGCACCTGTTTGCACAGGCTTAAATATGTCTTTGTTGTATGGATTAATTCCTCAAGAATAAAGTTTACCTAGGTTCCATTATTCTCTGAGGAATTTCCGATCTTTTGGCCTCTTTTTTTTAATGGTACCTCAGATCCAACTCAGAACCTTGTGCTTGCCAGACAGCACCCCAGCCTGTTCGGCCTCTCTTTAAAAGTGTTAGTTTGCTTAATACTTAACAAAAGTGATTGTTAAAGATGAACACATTTATCTTAGAAACATGCCATCTGGGGTGAATGAAGAAAAATAGAATAGGAACTACAGTGACTGCATCTTCTTTCCCCTAATAGAGGATTCCACAGCCCTCAGGACATTTGATTTGTTCAGTATAGAATGTATACTGGATTGAGTGGGAGATACTTGACAATAATGTATTGAATAGAGACATACTTCAGGTTCTAAATAGCTGAAAGTGGGTTATGATATTACTGGCAAAACACTAGACATTTCAAAGGTAGAACAGTGCTTTACACTAGCACTTTGATATACAAGTGGAGTAATGTGAAGAAGCCAGGAATGACAAATTCAGGCCTAGGTAGCTGGCAATCAAGGAGAACATCAATAGCATATTGATGCTTACAGCTGTTGAATATTTTCTTTTAACAATAGTCTTTCTGCCATTTATGGTATTCAAAATACTTAATTTAATTTTGCTTAATTGATGTACTATTATTAAATTCATTCTAGGCAGTTGCAGTGTGTAATTGGTTGCAGTTGATGTTGTCTTTCAATACAGCACTTCTCTCTAGAAATACCTTGGGAAAGTTATTAAAGCAGAATCAGTAATGGGAAGAGAATATTGTCTTATGGATTCAACAGTGTTCCATCTCAGAGTAGAAATGTTTGTATAAATATACTCATTATTCATTGTTGCTAAACAAAAATATTGATCTATCTGTTGTACTTGAAGTCAGTATTGAAAACAAGACAAAGGTATTTTAATTCACCAAACATAATTTAAACGTCTATTATATGTGAGGCACTGGAGATTTTCAGGAGGAACAAGTAAGTGGTCTTTAAATGTTAAAAGTAGACTTTAAAGCAGTGATTACAGATAGTTAATGCATGCAAAGAAAATGATGCAGTGGAGGAGTGGGAATGCCCAGAGCCCTCTGGATCCTCACTGCAGCCCAAGGTGTGAGTGGGACCTCCAGGGAACCACTGGCCTCTCACTGGCCTCTCAGTCCAGCCACAACCCAGGCCCGGCTTCTGAGTGGGAATGCCTGTTGGTCCATGGGATCCTCATTCCAGCCAGCACCCAGGCTAGACATGTGTGGAACTTCCTCCATCAGACAGGCCCGGTGTGGAACCCTGTATCAGAATTCCTTGAAGAGAGGCCAGAGGCAAGACCCACACAGCTGATCAAGGAGCAGAATATCTTGCCAGAGTGGCACAGTGGGTTCACTTCCAAGGGCTGCAGCAGGAAGAAGTGGGGCACAGCAGCCAGACTCAAGCTACAAACACCTGGATGAGTTTGAACTTGGTAGATCCAGACCTAGTGCTAAGGTAATAACTGTACCAAAGCTCTACACCAAAGGTCAGAAGACAGTGCTATACAGAATGACAAAGAGAAGGAGCAAAATGCATTTTCTGGCCCCAAGCCCACTCAGAACAAATGCAGGAGACAGTAGTACAGAAGAAACTGGAAATCACATACCGGAAATCTCTGAAATAATAGTGTCTGAAGTAAAGGAACAACTGTAGAAAGGTATAGAGGAAATCAGATTAGAAATAATTTGTGAAGTAAAAAAAAAAGAAATGATAACTATAACAAAGGAAGTACTAAGTGTTTCTTAAGATGCTAATAAAAGAATAGAGAATAGAAAAATGATGGAATCCTTGAATGAGCAATATAAGAAAGTAATAGAATGCATGAAGCAGATTCAAAGTACTATACAGGAAATTAAAACCTCAATCACAAGCTGGCAAAACTGTTTGAATGAAAGTGAAAATAGACTTTCAAACCTTTAAGACACCATTGCAGCTAGGGAAAAAAGGTAAGAAAAGATCTCTTAAAAACAGCTAGGGTAGAGGGGAAAAAAATCAGTATCTTCAAAACAATGCAAAGATGAACAATGTAAGACTAATAGGTATCAATGAGAAAGAAAGAGTCAGTACAAATGATATAAAAAGAATATGGACAGAAGTACTAGCAGGAAGCTCCCCAAATATGGAGAAACAATCTGACATTCATGTAACAGAAGCATAAATAACTCCAAATAACATCAACCCAATTAAAAACACATCCAGACATAATAATCAAGATCGCAGAAATTCAGTACAGGAACAATATTCTAAAAGCTGCTAGAGAAAAGAAACATCACATTTAAAGGAAAACTCATCAGTATAATGACAAATTTCTCTTCACAAACCATGAAGTCAAGAAAAGCATGGAGCAAAGTGCTTCAAGTCTTACAAGAAAAGAAATTCCAATGTAGACTGATATACCCTACAAAACTGTCTTTCAGATTTAATGGAGAAATGAAATACTTTAATGACAAAGAACAACTAAAGAATTTCATGATGACAAAGCCAACCCTACAAAGACTACTAGAAGATATTCTAGAGAGGGATCAAAATAATCACAACTCAATGAATGAGAACAAAACAAACCACCTAAATAGGACACACAGTTAAACATAGGGGAAAAAGAGGTATACAACAGCAGTCTTTCAATTATACTTCAGTATAGAGCAGCACAATATTTCCATCAGCATCCTTTATAAAAGGACTTCTCTGCACCCTGTGGGTCATGATTCTGTCCCGGTCTACAGGGTGGATATTAAATCACTTGTGGCTTAATCTCACAAGTGACACCTGGCCACTAGTAAGCATCATGGACACTGTTCATGTCCACCACATACTAGAACTTTGTGTGATATACTATCCCCATGCTGTTAGAAGTGCTAGTCATATATTTGCGATTCCAGTATTTTTGTTAGGTTTTAGTCTTAGTAATTCTATGCTATCATGAAAACGTTTTCTTAGATGATATTCTTGTTTATATTAACCTAATCAAATACTGTGTGACTACCCTGAATTTATCACAGATTCATACATATAATACACTACCTTCTGGCCTGTTAGTTGGACTCACTATTTAATTTTAATTTTTGAATATTATTTTTAAATATTTAATTTTGAATTAATTGATATTTAATTTTCTGAATATTATTTAATTTTATTTTTGTTTTATGATTTATACTGTTTGACGTACAGTAAACTTATAAGACGTGATATTTTCCCCTAGTATTAGAAACTTTAAAAAGTGCATTTCCAAAAAAATTTTTTTAAAAAGTGCATTTCCATCTACCTTTGACTTTATATTAGTTCTTCCTTGTTTTTTACAACACACACCATGCACACACATATATATGAAAAAATATGTATATGATCTAACATAAGATTAATACTGTTTTGTGGAAATCATCAATGACCTTTTAAATGGGTTCGTCTAATATAATTATATTTTACATAGTCCTGTATAGCTACCATTTTGAAAGCTCTTTATTCTTTATCCAGGACTATACAACAACTTCTCTTGTCTTCTGAATTATGGTCATTGTTATTTTCTATGTGCTACATCTGAAGGTGTTAGAATACTTCAAGTTTGTATAGCTAGAAAATATTTTACTTTAGTTTTCAAAGGTATGTTTGCTAAGTATAAAGTTCAGTGAGGACAGATCTTTATTTTTTCAATCCTTTGAATAAATAAATCTAGTTTCTTACCCAGTTGCTCTTTTCTTTTCTAATGTGGACTAAGACACTATTTAATTTTGTTCTTCCATAGCTAATATTTTTCCATGTATATGCTTTAATGATTTATTCTTTACAATTAATTTTGGACAATATCAATTTTGTGTATCTTGGTATGATTTTACTCATATTTCTTGTGCAAAAGGTTCACTTTTCTTGGAAATGAGGTGCTATAATTTCAACTAAATTCAGAAATTTTAAATCTTTAACTATTGCCTATATTCTTCTACTTTGAGAATTCTAATTATATGAATATGTTTCTTGATTTTTGGCACAGAGTGAACTATTCTATGACTGATCTGTAAATTTCTCATGTTTATTTTAGAAAACTTTTATTGTTACATTCATTTAAGTTTGTAAATTTTTTTACAATGTGCAATCTATTATTCTCATGTTATGTATTTTTCTCAGAAATATTTTTCTAAAATTCACTCTGGCGGGCCGGGGAAATGGCTCAGTGGAATAAGTGCTTCCCTGGCAAGCGCAAGGGCCTGAGTTCAATCCCCGGTTCTGAAAAAAAAAAATTCACTCTGTCTACATCTTATATCTTTCACATTTCAGTATTTGTCTAGAAATTTTAATTTGATATATAATTATTATTGCTTTTCAATAAAGTTAATAATGAGTTAATACTCTTAAGTTTAGAAAAATAAACTTCTTGGAGAGTGGAAAAAAAAAGAAAAACAAAATGGTGTAGTGGAAGTTCACTGTAAAATAAATTAACTCAGATCCATGGCAGATCAAAATAATGACAGGTTCAATAAATTTGTAATTCTCTTTCTTGTAATTCTTTATATTAAAGAGTTTTTCTAAAAAGTTGTTTGCATAGAAAAAGGGAGTGGAATAGTCAGTTGAGGCTTCAAATGTTAGGGACTTTAGAGTATTGAAAGAGATTGGATAGCAGATACCTAAAATATAGTATGGTAAGAATCCCAGTGTCATAGTTGTAAGGTAAACTCTAATTTTTTTGCCTAAATATTGTTAAACAAGGGAGATTTGAAAGTTCCTAACAAGGAACTGACAAATGCTTTGAGGAGACGGAAATGCTATTTACCCTGGTTTGATTATTGGACACTGCATTTTTATATGACACTATACTATAGCCCATAAATATGTGCTAGTATTATCTCAGTCAAAATTTTAAAAAGAAAAGTCATGATGTAGTGATAAAAAATGACTTCACAAAAATCCACCTATCTCTTCCTTTCTGTAATTGAATAACAAGTATGTATCAAATGCCATTCACACGTCAAGCATAGTGATCAACTTTGGTGAGCAAAAAGGAACTAACATAGTTCCCATGAAAGACACAAAACGTTCATTAAACTGTCACACATGAAAATGAAATGCCAACTATAACAAGTGCTGCCAAGGAAAGACAAATGGCGCCACATGATCCTGGGTTGACTGGC
This sequence comes from Tympanoctomys barrerae, assembly GCA_002564285.1. Lineage (NCBI taxonomy): Eukaryota > Metazoa > Chordata > Mammalia > Rodentia > Octodontidae > Tympanoctomys > Tympanoctomys barrerae. Next base: position 4,828 of record NDGN011490922.1, on the reverse strand, counting down.
CTAGTTTGGAAAGTCAGCTTTTCCTTGAGAAAGTGATAGCTGGAACTGAAATCTAAAGGATGAGTGAGTTTGCTGAAATCCCAGGAAGGGTAGAATCCTAGGCAAAGCAAATAGTATGTACATGGAGCTAATGACAAGTGAAAATATGACAGGAATGAAAGGCTTACAAGAAAGCAAAGTGTCTAGGGGTAAGAGAAAAGGGAAAAACCTAGAGGTGTAGAAAGGGACACTCTTATAGGCTACAGGGCAGAAGACAGTAGTTATAGCTGCTTTATCTATAGAAGTTATTATATAGGAGCAGTTCTTGAGTTTGGGGCAGTGGTGTAGAAGTGGGTTGGGAATAATAGCAAATTTAGTTTGGTCATGTTGAGATTGGAGTGTCTGAGATAACAAATGGATGAAATGGTACTTGGACCAGAACCCTGGAACTTACAAAGAGGATAGATTAAGAGGCATGGGTATAAGAAACATGAAAACACACATGAAATTGAAGGAACACTGAGTCAGGGTCAAATGAAGGATCTGTTTATAAGAAAAAGAGATCTTACTTCTGAATGATACCAGCATTGAAGAACTGACCAGGGTGAGACTTAACAGTAATAAAGATGTAGGAAGGAAGCCAGTAGATGATAAGTCATTGCCATGGAAGTCAAGAGAAAGGAAGTGTTTTCAGAAAATGAGCAGATAAATAGTGGTAAATGCTGAAAAAATCAAATAGACCTGAACATATCTATTATAATCAGCAAGATTATAGTAAGATCGTAGTGAGAAAACTTTTGATAGAGTGCAAAGAAGGTAAGACATTGGGATGAACTGAAGAGCCAGCAGGACATAAGAAATGAGGAGGCTCTTGTCATTCAAAGAGTTTTTACTTAAATTAATAAGAGAGGTAAGCTCTACCTCCAGGAACATAAGGAATTGAAAATGAATGTTTTTAGATGGCTAGGCATTGATGAATTACTTGTATTTGATTGCAAGTAACAAAATTCCCTACAGTGGCTTCATTAAATGTTTTTATATCAACTAAAAGCCTTAGAGATGAGCAGATATAAGGTTGTTGCAGTAACTAAAAAATATACTCAAGCCAGGCTCTCACTGTGTCCCTACTTTAATAGCATGTTAGTGCATTGGGATGCTAACTGTCTCGTCAATTTCATGTCATGCTATTCAGAGCAAAAAAACTAGGAGTGTGCTCATTATTTTCTGTCCTTCCAAAACTGGACAAATATTTCCAAGATTTTTATTCCCCTCTACTCCTTCAGGCTTCTTTTTCTATCTTCTTGGCCAGTAATGAGTTTTTTTTGCCCATTTTGAATCATCCATCAGTAAGGAGTGATCAAGAAGACATTAAAAAGCAAGCATCGAGTATAATTGAGAATCGGAGTTCTCAGAGGGAGGTATTTGAAACAACTGAGTAGATACCCAGTGCAAAATCCTTAGAAATGTAAACTCTTGGGTTTTATCCTAGTCATACTGAAACAAAAAGTCTGAAGAGGGCTCTAGAGGTCTAGACAATTCTGATGCTTGTACAAGCTTGAGAACCACTGGTTCTCAAGTCATTCTCCAGTGTTGGGAGAGGACTCATGTTCACTGAGTTTACTTGGCTTTTTTCTTTAAAAATGGGTTTTCTCACATGGCTATGGGAAAACCAGAAAAGTATCTGCTGTTTTTTGCTGTATTTTACCAGCAGGAGGAATAAACCTGTGAACAGAAACAATAAAGATAAGAAAGGGTCTGAGGAAGAAGAGAATGGAGGACAGACAAACGCAATGGAGAGGACAACCTTTCCCAATAGGATTCTACCTCAATGCTGAGATGAGAGATGGGGTCTAGGAGAAAGGGGTAGATGATGATGCTGGTTGGCTGGAGTAAGGTCAAGATGTATGTGCTGTCTTACCAGTCTCTGAGGGTAGACAGAGAGAGAGAAGGTAGGCAAAGGGAAGATCTGAGATTAAGAAGAAGGTTGGAATATGGATTATGAGAGTTTGCTAACATGAAATGCTAGCTATACATATAGGATGGGCCTGAGTTCAGGGTATGACACCTACGTAGGCACACATTTGCAGCAGGGGTTCAGGTTTAGAGCTCTAAGAGCAATTGATTACTCTAGAGTTGAGGCTTTTCTGGAGGATATGACAGAAGTCATGAGCAAAAAATAGCGTGGATGCTGTTAAGGAGATACTGAAGTTAGGACCAGAGAGTTCACACTGAACAGGAGGGGGCAGAGGTCTGTGGGCCCCAGGTGGCACAATGCTGCTATCATCCTCTGTAGATACTTTCTGAAAATCGTTCTTTAAATATAGGTTCAACTATTTTCACCTTTGTAATTAAGGAAATCAAAGTCTCATTTCAATATGATTTCTTTACTGTCAGAAAGTTTGAGATTATGAAAATATTTGCAAAGAATTGTGGCAGATTTTGCCATATCACTCAATTATAAGACATTATACAGGAAATAAGTGAGTGGTTTTATTTTGGATTACCTTGACTGCTTTTTGACCTGTTCTATTTTTCTTTACTGATAGATACCATTTTTTGTAGGCATGATTTTGTGGGCTTTGCACAAATCTTAAATCTTACGTATAATATAAGGTGAGACACTACTTTATACCTAGGTTGATATATTATTTACCTACCATAATAGAGAGATGGTTGTAATTTTATAATGCACTAGACAATATGCATGGCATTTATATTTTATTTTTATTAAAACCATCTGCTAATATCTATGAAATGGTCATTGTTTGGGAAGGTGACACTGTAGCCACTAAGCATCTCAACCATTGCCCATACTCAACCTGGTGCCCATTTCTGTATGCTCTCTGACATGTTCCTACTTGGGTTGTTCTAAAAAGGACAGACAAGTTGTAATCATGCAATTGGGTACACAAGTGTATGGCTACAAACATCACACAGAGTAAGTTTCATAATCATAAATTAATATTCTTCTGTAAATTCCTGTGCCTGTTAATAAAATAGGTGTCACTTTCTAGTGGTTATGTTAATGAAGGAAACCATCATTCAGAGGGAATGGGAAAAGGCCTGATACAGTAATTTAATGACTAGCTTATAGTAACTGTAACTGTTTAAAGTTAATCATTAATCTATTGCTGTCTGTTTATTGTTGCTATGAATGTTTAGGCATGTGTGGGTATTATAACCCTTGCAGGAGTACTTTGGATATAGTTTGCACCTCAGATAAACTGCACTGAATAATAAGATGCAGAAGCTGTTTACTCAAGTGTAATGCTTGATAGCTTAGAAAGATTTCCAAAGAGGCTGTTTATCCATAGGAGATATAAAGACAAGAGGAAGTACAGTGGCCTGTATGAGTACATGGATATTAGGGTTTGACAGCCCAGAATTCCATTCCCAAATTCCACCACTTGCTGTGTGACTATCAATCATTTTTAAAGTTATCTAAGTTTTAATGTTCTTGATCTATAAAATAAGGATACTATTACTAATACATATTTTGTAGCATTATAGGGATTGGACGAAATATTTAACAAGTACGTAACACAATGCTTGGCATAAACCAAGTGCTTGATAAATCTTAGCTGTTCATAACAACTATAATTAGTTCTTAAAATCTGCATACAAATTTGTTTATAGATATCTCTAAATGTAAATATATAGATATATAGATATTTATCCCTACCTGTGTTTGCTGGTGCTGAACTCAAAGTAGTGTAAATTATAAGGTTGGTAATATTGAGTATTAATATTCATTATAGATTAAAACATGAAAATCTTATCTTCTCTAGCAACCCATTTAATCTAGTTGATTAGGAAACATTCTCTTATGAAAATGATATGTTCACAATTTAAGTAGGTGTGTACAAGTGTTTAATAGCATTGATCACAAAGCCAAGTTTTAGACTAATGGTGGACTTAAGACCATTTGTTAACACAAATGGAATTAACCACATGATAAAAATGTTCTTTCTGTTCATCTCCTGGGTATTATAGTCATCACTGTTTTATATGAGATGATGAGTCTTCTTCTCCAGGGAATATCATTGGCTGAAGTATTTGCAGAAAAAGTCCATCACTTTTCACACAGAAAATTATTTTTTAACACTGACGATAATGCACAATAAAACAATACAGAAGTTCAGAAAAAGATGATAGAAAATTTTAAAAAGTTATTATATTGCATATTATCTTCAAGATAGTTGCTTAGTTTGCCAGATAATGGTATGCTGTCTCAGTTACTCTTTGCTCATTGCTGTGACAAATACCTAACACCCAAAATGAATGACGGAAAGATTTATTTACCCACAGTTACTGGAGGTTTTAGTCCATACTCAGCTGGCTCCAAGGCAGAGCAGCACATGGAGGAGGGCAACCTTTCATGGCAGTGGCAAAGAACAAGAGAACAAAATGGAGGAGCAACAGCAACAACAGCTACAGAGAGGAAGTCTGTCTCTGTCTTACTTATGTTACATTCAGGCTGTTTGCCCAGGCTAGATGGAGCACTCAAACCCACAATCCCAGCAGTATTAAGACCCATTATCTCAATGGATTGTGAATTAAACTTCTCAAACTCTGGAAATCCCTGCCCCATGACTGTATGAGGCTTTGAGGGGACAACTAGACAGAAACCATAACACACACTAAGTTGATCAAGCATTAAAAACATTAACTATTCCTTTCAATGAACTAATAGAAATTAGTACAATTGTCACAGGAAATTCTGACTGTACAATACAGTATAGTTAGCTTGTTTCTTCTTTATCTTTAATTTTTTATTAAATTCTAATGAGAAAGAAATAGCAATGAGACAGTTTCAAAACAGGTTAGTTAGACAGTTACAATAATTAAT
>NDGN011490919.1:0-12707 GCA_002564285.1 Tympanoctomys barrerae | reverse complement strand
GAATTAAGAGAAAGTAGCTGTATATCTATCCTAACTATTTTGTATATACAGATACAAAATGCTTCTTCATTTGTATACCTTTTTTTTGTTCAGTTTTGTCAGAGATGGGTATTCCATTGCCATTTAACTATTGCAAGTGTGTGAATTCAGCAAAATAATCCAATATATTTGTTCTAATAGTGTTTGAGACAGGACACCATGTCTGCATCTTGTACAATGAATAACAACTAAGACAACAATATGCAATGTGTTTCTTGAAAATGTGTTAGCGATCGGTTGTGAAGCTGTCTCATTGCTATTTATTTCTCAATAAAATTATTTTTTTAAAAAAATAATCCAATATAGTCTAGTAGTCCATAATAGTAGTGGGTTATCCATAAGACTGATAATGTCAGAAGTTGTTGACTTGAGCCTTTTACAGCTCAGCATATTAATATCACTTTACTTTTTATACCTCATTTTTATACTTTTCTGCTGGATGATTAACACCAATATAAAGCAACACCTCTATAACAAGAAATGTAACTTTTGTATCTGACAAGGTCAGTCAAATCCCCTCTGGATTTACCCTGAAATCCTGTACCACAGTTTGCAGGTCCTTTATCAGTGTCAGCGATATGGATGAGTCACGGCCATTGCTTGACCAATTTTCTTTCTGTTAAAGCCTGAGAGAATGTTTTCTCTCCATGTGACTCTCCTAGGACACTCACCAAGTTCCTATTTGTGACTGTTGTTAAGAAACAAACTGTTGGAAGAAACTTGCGGGCACTGAGATGCTGCAAAGAGATCTGGTCTCTGGATAGTAAATGCATAAGATGTGTGGGATTCCCATTTTTCTCCCAATTTGGAAACCCTTACTAACTTGATAGGGATGGACAAGGCAATTTTCTGAGATAGAAGTGTTTCCAAATAATGCCCTTTCTCCTTAATTTCCTGGACTGCTTCTCCAGCTTGGTGCTAAGTTTCTCTTAAAGTCTAAAATAGCTCACTCACTGTAGAGAGCAAACAAATAGATTAAATAGATTTCCTCTATTCTGAGATTTGTCTCAGTGAAAAGAATATTGGTAAGGATGGAGAACTGCACTTAGCATACAAAAGCCCTGTTGAGGAGGACAGGCTACTGAATTGGACACTGCTGCAGAAAACAAAGTAGTGGAGGAGGCAATGCTTGTCCTCAGCACCTGAGCATCCAGGAGGCGGGGACAAGCCACCCACAAGTGAGAAGGATTTGACATGGGTTTGAGATGGTGGCAAAGAGGCCAACACATATGACAATGCAGAAGTTTAGTATTATGACAATAACCTTAACGGGTCTATTGAAGCATGGCAAAGAGTTTGGCATAATTTGAGTCTCAATGAAGAGTCCCTGGCTTTTGAAAGAAACAGTGAGAAACAGGGGAGAAATGACTGGGGTTGGAGCAAGAGCACATACTTGGGTGGTCCCACAGGTCATTTAAGGTCACACAGCTGCCAGAAGGGCCATCTTAGGTGACTGGTCCAGTACTAGGAATGTGTGTCTTAGACTATAGATTGTGATTGTAAAGAGAATGTCCTTTCTCTTTAGTAGCCTGCAAAATAGCCAGCATCATAGAGTAAATTCATTTCTACATTCTAGAAGCTCTGCATGTGTTTTCTAATTTAATCACTGGACTGATAATGCAGAGTAATACTATGCAGCTTCACAGATCAACAAACAGGTTTAGCAAGGCTAAATGACTTGCTCAGTTCCTTTTTCAGTAGACAAGAACAGAACTAGAAATACCAGCTACCCATGGTCTTTCATTGCAGGAACAGCAGTGGAAACTTAAGCTGGTTTTCTACAGATGTTTTCTCTGAGAACAGTTATTATAGGGAAAGTTACATGTAGGAGTGCAGGTTAGACCTACTGACTTAACTTCACACTGAGAATACATTTAAGCAACTAGGAAAGTAGATGACAGATCAATGGTCTGCTATTCTCTGGCTCCTCTGTAGTGCTGAATTATAGACAGTTCTGGTCCGCAGCCACAGAGGAATCTATCTAATGTGTCATTCCATTACCCCTGTCTATTCAAAAGCCAATAGATCAGTTAGCCAAAGTGGTCAGGAAAATTTAAATGTAGTGAAAAGCAATAAAATAAGATTTGTAACAGTTGCTCCAAAATTCTGAGGCATTGTATAACATCATATTTATTCATCGTACTTTTTTGGTGGCCATTTGGGTGACTTCCAATATGGGGCTATTTTGATTTTCTTTTTGAGATGTGGTCTCATTTTTTTGTACCGAGTATTGAACTTGAGACCTTGCTCTTGTCAGGAAGGCACTTATGCTGCTAAGCTATCTCCCCAGCCCCCAAATTCTGAGGCATTAATTTCACTTCAGCTAATAAAACACCTCTTCTATAATCTTAAGATGGTTTTAACAGTGAATTTTTATGTTTTTGAACTGTATAGATTCAGCCATAGTTTCCTTAACTCAATTTTAGTTCCATTTTTAAAGTCAATAAACTTTTTTAAATTAAATCTAGAGTTAAGAGTTTTTAACTTGGGTAATGACTGACTTATTTTTCATGTATATATATATATATATATATATATATATATATATATTCTTTGAGAATTTTGTTGTACAAAATTATAAGTTATCTTTAAGTATTAACTAAAAATAGGGGTTGGGGAGATAGCTTGACAGTACTGCATGACAAGTGCAGAAACCTGGATTTGATGCCTGGTAGTTCATGTCATGCCAGCCCCAAAACTAGGTGTGGTGGTGCATGCCTGTAATCCCAGTGCTGGGGGAGGCTGATACAGGAGGATCACAATGAGTCCAAGCTGTGTAGGGAGACCCTATACCAAATAAATAAATAGAAGATTTTTAAACAGTACTGCAAAGAAAAGCAGATGTATAAGAGAAAAGCTAAGACATGGGTTTTTGCCATATTATTTTTACACCTTCAATGTTATATGCTTATACAGACATTTATAATGTGTTTGGCATATGCAAAATATATAGCTACAGCAGGCTACAGAGAACTTTATCTTGGAAAACAGTGAGATAAGTATGATTTTAAGGAATACAATTCTCTTGTAGTAAGTCATTACTTTATGATATCAAAGCTGGTTAGAATATGACAAATTTTAAAAATAAACCACGTTAGAGTAACGTCTACCTTCATTAATTATACATATTTCTTATTTATAAGGACTTTTTTGAACTTTTGTGATTATTTCAGATCTTTATCAATATTTTTTATTTAATATCTTGTTTCTCAGAAGAAGCTAAATTCATATGTATTTAATACATTAGTGCCTTTATTAATAATGTATTTATCATAAGGTCTGCTTTGTGTTAGGAGCTTTCTACTGCTAGGATAGAGTAGCACACAAAGAGACAAAGAACTTGCCCTGCATAGATTTTAAATTCTGGTAGGGAAGGAACTGAACCAGCAAACCAAAACACAGTACATGGGGTCATAAGGGTTTTAAAGGAAAGCAAAACAGGTAAGGTTGGAAAGAACAGCAGAAAGGGAGTTGCCATGTTGAATGGCTCACAGGAAGCCTCTCTGATGTCATGAAAAGAGGTGGTGTCTACACAACAGGAGCAACCGAAGTTTGACACACAAAAGGGAACAAAATGTGGGGTCTACTATACAGAGACCTCAGGGCTTTTCTCTTAAAGGTAGAGAGAAAAGAATCTGGACATAGGTAAGCTGAGAACAATTGTTTCTTAGCTCTGGAGTTTCACCCAAGGCGATGTTTAAATCACCTCAGGGCTCACCGGGACCAAAATAACTTCTGCCATTAGGTTTTAGGTCACTTTGTTGTCTTCAGGTTTGAAAGAGAGTCAGGAACCCTGAACATGGAATCATCTGGAATGACTTGGTTCACTCACTTATTTCTCCTTTTATTTGTTCCTCATGGGAAAAAGAAAGACATCCAAGTTTGTTTCCTGGTGAGATGATACCTTTCAGTTATCGGTAAATTGCATCTTAAAAGCAGGAGTGCTTCTCTAGATGATGAGAACAGAGAATGAAATACTATGCCAATTTAAAATGCTATTACCTGCTTGCTTTCCCGGTATCTTTCCCTTTAGATGCTACTGTTCTTACAAGAGAAAATCTTTTTTATTACTTCCTGCTATTTTCTTTATCACCCAGCAAGCTTCAGTAGAGAAATAAAGCAAGACTAGATACATTTGACAACAAGAGGTAAAGGGTGCTGGGGGGAGCTCTCTGATGAGGCGGCTTGTGATTTCTCCTTTCAGGGGAGTACCTCTGACTTGCAAGGAGATAGGCCTGGCACTGCTTCCAGAGCGACATATGGCTGGTGTTAAGCACTGTCAGTGTCTGAAGAAGGGTGCCTGTACGAATTGGGGACAGGAGGAACTCGAGCGCGCAGAGTGGGCGGGAAGCTGGCATTTTTCCACATCTATGAGCTTCCACTCCTGCGATGCAGCAGAAGCAAGGAAAACCAACTGGCTCTGCATGAGTTTTATTGGTAGGCTGTGCTTCCTCTTTCCCTGCCGCTCCCCAAAACCCTAGCTCCAGGGGTAAAACTCTTCTTCCCTTGCCCTTGTTCCACTTGCACTTTCTTCTGGTTTCTTGAACTAACATGAGCATATCAGTCAACTAAAAACTATGGCCTTTGATACCAGCCTGGCTTTGCCTTTGAAATACTAAAAATGTTCATTCCTTTCTCTCTTACAAGTGATGGGGCATGTCAAAACACTGTTTCCTCACAGGACAGAGAGCATATGAGTTTCTTAACTGAGTGACTCTGGGGCATTCAAATATTATGGGAAATGATTTTATTTTTAAACTACTTACTGTCATCATACCATCCAAAAGACCAGTCTCAGGCCTGGGTGGGGCCTGCAGCCTCTCCATGGACCACTTCTCAATGATGGATGACACGTGAGGGTTGTCAATGTTGAGCAGCCGGAACCCAGTCATGTTCACTCCACTGTACCTATAGAGTTCCAGATCTAGAGCAAATAAGTCCTGTGTGGAATTAAAAATTAAAAAGTAGAATTAAATGAGCATTTCAGTGTTTTACACTACATCAAAAAAATTCTAATTGCTTTTTTTTATTCCCATTGCTACCAGAGAAACTAAGGCAGTAAATGATTTTCATTTTTTTTGCAAAACTACTCCTTTGTGTGAATCAAGGGGAAGAGCTTGGCCGTGAATAAGTAGCAAACTCCTTGGCGCAAGAGATGACCCACTGAGAGGCAATTTCCTTCCTGGCACATATGCTTTGGGGACATAGAAGCAATCTCTGTATACATGTCATTCAATGCTTCTACTTTATAGATGACAAAAATAAAATCCTTAGTAATGAAATGTCGAGGAAAGAATGAACCACAGGCCATTTGTCATATCATCTTGCTATCACAACTTGATGCTTCTGGGCTTTGCCATGGAGGTGAAATTTGGAAATTGCATTTGGACATGTACCAACAGGAGGATCATTCTTGGCAGGAAACAACGCCACCCCTTTTGCTCACTGAAAATAACTCTTTGTCTTTACAATGAAGACATACAGAATGTTGGTTGGGCATACAGTCAGAGTGAGAGACCAAGAGGCTGTTTCAGGGATATCCTGAATACCAGGGTCTTGTGGGTCTCGTAATATCTTAACCATTGACCTTATTCTCTTTTAGATAATGCTTCAGGGAAAAAGAATTTAACCCTCCACAGAGCTTCCTATGACAGATAAGGCTGGGTGAAAACAAGATATCTATGAATGAGTTCACAATTCCCCCATGCTGTTTCCCCTTCCCAAGATAACTTTGGATTATGAGGTAAAATCATAAGAAAGCAGCTTTGTTCCTTTAGCTCAGTATTAGAAAAGATGTACTTACAGCCTTTTAAAGAGTCATATATATTTTTCTTTGTACTAAGTAACTAATTTTTTTTAAAGTTCTGCTTTTACTTAGACACAAGAATGGTAAGCATATAAAGTGATATAGGCAAGAAAGAATGTCAGTGAAACTGTAGGAAAACACCCAAAGCAAATTTAAAGAATAAGATGCAGGGAGGAGTAATTCCATTAGCAACAATCTATCAACTTTTAAGTAACTGTGCTCTCAATCAGAGGCACAAAAGGTACTCAAATACACAGATTTTTTTAAACCAAACTTCCAGTATATGTACAGAATCCCATAATGTGTAAATTCAACATCTCAAAATAAATACATTAATCATGGAAAAGTCCAACTGCCCTCAAGTTTGAAGTTTCATTGGAAAGAAAGCTATGGGACATCCAGAGTGTGATTAGTGACATCTCAGGTTGAAAAAAGTAAGAGTGGAAGGTGGACAGGAATAAAATGTGTACAATTTATTAAGTATCCAACAGCCTTCTTTGACAGTATTTCAAGGTTTTACTGTTCATGTTTTCTCTCAAATTGTTTCAAAACTACATATTCTAAGTGGGTACAGGTGGGGTTGGCAGAAAGTCGGGAGGCCGATGGTGGGATCACTGGGACGTCCTTATTGTGAAGGAAGTGCCTCCTTGCAGAGCAGAGCAAGATGCCTAAGAGCTCCCAAGGTCTGTCTCAATCATTCCTTTTTTTCTTCCTCTGTCAGGTAAATTAAAAAAAAATTAAATTATTTTTATTAGTACGTTTCTAATTCACAACAATTATGTGTATTGAGGGGAGTTGGTGCCTGTGCAGAACACATCTTAATTCTTTTTCTGTCCCCTTCTCCGCCTATTCCTCTCATTTCAAGTTTAAATCTCACATGATTTCTCTAATATGAGAAACCCAAACTATAAATAAAGAGCAAAATCCCGAGAGATTCTTTATCAAGTGGGAAGAGGAACAAGGTGTGGAATGGGAGGAAAGAGAAAATGGCTTTTTACAAAAAAAAAAACAAACCAAAAAAAACAAATAAAGGAAAACAATATGTACAGAATCCCATAATAGATTCCTCAACTGTTGAGAAAGGAGAAACAGCAAGGAGAGCAGGAAGAGAGACAGAAGATCATTCAAACCTTAATTTAGGAGATCTCCCCCCTTGAGCCCCACTTCCCTGCACTCAGCAGCAGCTGCCTGTGACAACAGCCCCTCATCCCCTGGGACCCTTGCACTTGTTTATGCTCTCGGAGACACAGGAATCAGGCATGGAACCTACTACTTATGTTAATAACACAGTATGGCAGAACTTTGGTCCTTGTCACAAATTCTTTGATTTCTCCACTCACCAGTTCAGCTTGTCGATTTTATTTACTAAAACAGAACACTTATTGAATCCCCTTGAATCTGGATAGATTTTACTTGAAGCACTCGTGTAGAATAGACAAGCAAGGCGATTCTGAGCTTTCTTCTCATGTCAGAAATGCAATGTATGGATGGGTGTTGGAAGGACTGGGCAATGTGTGTATGCGGATGACTTGTGCAAAGGATTGCACAAAGCCTATCACATCAACTTGGTTTATTAATGTCTTGTAACTCTCTTGATCTGATAATCAGAATTTAAGGCAAGAGAGTTTCTTTTGGATTTTATAAGTTTATAACCGCATTTTTTTTTACTGGTGCAAAATATTCAGTGTGAAGTGTGTCTACCAACTTCCTGTTCTTGACAAAATCCGAGCATCTGTCAGATGATTCCTGGGTTAATCTGTTTGTCCCTGGCCATGGCAAGGAAAGTAGTATCTGATCTATGCATGCCAAAGCACAGTTCAGTGTATTTTCTAATGGTTGTCAACATTGTAGATGATGCTTGTACATGAATATTTTGTTCTTTGATAATTCCTGTTTAATGGAATTTCGTCCTTTTCTGGATATACATATATTGATGCCAGTAGGAGAAAAGAAAGAAAGAAGAAAAGAAACAAAGAAAGAATCCTGCTGTGCAGCATTGCTAGATTTAAAAGATTCTTATGAAAGTTATGCAAATCTCTGAGACAATATCCTGCCTTTGATATTGGCAGGGGTAACTTCAAAATAGTATCTGGAGATGTCTCTTGTTCTGTGGAATGCATTTCTACCAGGCTGTGCTTACCAAGGTTGTGAAAAAGTAGTGGTAGTATTCAGTCATCATGCCCATGAATAGAATCTGCAAAAGAGAAAGAAGAGACATAGAGTCATAATTACAATAATAGGTCATTACTATAGTGAGGTGGCTGCAAAAGCTTGGGAGCATTGAACCACAAGGGTTTTAGAACTCTGCAGACCCAGCAGATGAGACTGCTGAGGCCAATTAGTGGCTGGTGTGAAGTAGGGCCATTGACTTCCATCCCCCTCATTGTACTGTGTTTGAATTACATGGCATAATCCACCTAATGATTAAATTTAAAAATAGTTTATACTTAATACATTTTATATTTATAGTTGTCCATAAAAGCACAGGGATTTGTCTTTCTCATTGCTTAGGCTTCTGAACAATTCTGTATAGAAATACAACTTATTTTTACTTAGTTTGGAACTTAGCATGGTGTGTTCTCCAGAGCAGAACTCATTAAATGCTGAAACAGCAGTGCTAACATGCAGACATACAGAAGAAAGGCACAAGTGGTTTTCTACGTTCTCTAAATAGGAGTGTCATCTTCCTTGTGGTAGGTCACCAAAGGGACTACTCGACGCCTGACTTCTGACCTCTGTGTATAAATAGATGAAGACTTTAAATTTCTAAAGCAGTTTTGCCACAACTGTGGTCAATTCTACAGTTAGAATTCTACAGGAGGGATAGGTTAGAATCCCTTTGGGAGTTTTCAGATCAGATGTTCTTAGGCTTAATTACAAAGACATTCTGTACTGGAATTTCTGAAAGTGGAACACATATAATAGTTGAGAATCACTGCTGTATGCATTAAAGTACAAAGATTTTGGGAATTTAGACCAAAGGAATGGGTTGAAATATCTGGGACAATGGCAACAGAAAGGCTATCAGAGGTTCTCGAAAGTACCTAAAATATGCAAGGTAGAGTGAATTCATATAAAAACAAACAAGGAATGTAAAGGAGACTCAGTGACAGCAAATAAAGAATCACAGACACTAATCAGTTAACACCATCTCTGCTCACTTAGAAACCAGAGGAATATTTAGCGACATTGTTGTGTCATGAAGGGAAGACAAAGGATGGGAAATTCTCCATAGGAATCACCAGCCAAAAGCAAGTAAGCAACTCCTGTGATAACAGGACTGGGCACATGAAAGGGTTTTTGAAATGTAGACTTGCTTGAAGGCCATCAATAACATTTAAAGTCATGTGTGGTGAGGCCTCTTAAGCTGGTCTCATATCACCTGAACAGCAGCATACAAAGCTGTTCAGCCAGGGTCAGCCAGGAATCCAGTTTTTCACTTTTGTCATTAAAGAATGTGAGTGCAGCCTAGACAGCAGCCCTTTCAAAGGGGCCTACATAAGTTTTATGTTAAGTCATAGCAATAGGCACTAAAGTTTAAAATAGTGTTTCTAAAATTGAAATACAATGTCTGCATCGTGTACTATGAATAACCATTATGAAGATAATATGCAATGTATTAATTATTGTAACTGTCCTACCAACCTGTTTTGAAACTGACTGAATGCTATTTCTTTCCCAATAAAATTAATATGAAGAAAAAAAACCAAAGGAAAATGACCATTGTAAATAGATTCTAAAAATAATACAGTAGAATTCCAAATTTTGTATATTTATGTTTTTTTTTTTTTCATTTTGGTAAGTCTGAGCAATCACAAGCAAATGACTGAGAGCCTTATACTGCAGTGGACCCTAACTGTTTACACCTAAAGTGTTTATGTGCTTTGGGTGAGAAACTAGGGAATTATAGAAGCATGTTACAGAAGGCCTGCTCCTGCTCTGCAGGCAGGAGCAGTAAGGAAGAGCTGACAAATTTGAGGGAATGACTGCTAAGTCACTAACAAATAAAAGAAGCAAATTGCAATTTTTTTCCCTAATTTCAAGCAGCATGTTGAGTTCCTGTTATACCCTGAAAAATTACATGTTATAAACATTAAAATAAATACAATAAACTATTGGAAAGTAAAATAATAATAAAATAAAATCTAAATACAAAGGCATCTGAATTTACAACTTCTGTGCGTACTCATTTTTTAAACTTTGTTATGGAAACTTTTGATTCCTTATTGAGAGTATAAGCACTTTTAACAAACAGTCACTTAACTTATTATTTGTATTATTATTTTATTAATTCCTGGAGGTAAATATTCATTTGATATTCTTCTTATTCAAAGTTTTAAATGCAATATGAAAATTCAGTGAATAAACAGCCAGACAACCTGCTTTTATTACAGAAGAGCACTCCCGAAACTATTTTTATTTGCTGTACCAGAAAAAATTTTGTTCTCTTTTCTAGCAGTTGCTTAGGTCAGTACGTCCTAGGCCTCCCCCGATTTTCCTAGAAATAGAAATCAAGAAACAAGTACAGTCATTGATCATTTTCCTGTCAATTTTGTGCACATCCCAGGACCAGGTGAATGCAAAGCTCCAGGAAAAGATCATGAAGCCAAGAAGCATGAAAGGTGGTGCCTTGAAAATCGTCTTTCCAGTGCTGTGGATGGGACGCAGCCTTGCCAACTAAGAGCAGTACAGTTTATAAATGAATGGATTGCACTCACATTATGATTTTCTGTCTGTGTTGGTATTTCAACTAAAAGTCATTAAGGGATTAAGAAAATGTCACACCAGAATAAATGTCAGTTCTAAAAATAAAAAATTATGATCATGATAGGGAGAGTTTTCTAATAGTACTTTGTAAAGCTGACTCTTTGCTACGACTACTCTCTTTGAATCCCACCGCTCAGTTTGTGCAAGGATCTAAGCAACAGTGATGGCGTGTACACTTTCCCTGGACAACCCTGCTAGGATCCATTTCTGGTGCTACCTAAATCACTTTTAGTGGCACAAATCCTATTATGTCACACGCACGACTATGCAATAAATGTGGCTATCAATACACTTATGTAGGGAGCATATTCCCCTTAATTGCTTCTGCTAATATGCTCTAGTAATGCTAGTTTACTAATAGGATTAGTATCCTTAAATGATTTTTGACATCTTATCACTGATTTAGATTGATAGACAGCAAAAGCCACGGTCTTTTTAATAACACTATGTGATTAAAATAGGGACAGTGCTTCGTATCTACTGTTATTGATTTGGGGAGGTCCTTTTGTGGGTATCATTCATACTGATTGCCAAATTTCCAACTCAGAGAGCACAGAATAAAATATATTTTCTGGCCTTCTGTGCTTGCTTGTGGCCCTGTGTGAGTGCTAGTAGGTGAAGTGAGAAAGGTGCGGAATTCATCACTGTCCGTGGAATAGGAGTAGCATGGTCATCATGGCCAGAGCAAGCTGTTTTTCTGCACAGGACATTTTTTCTATTCCATGTACACCAGGAGTCAGGTAAGTGGTCTTGTTTACAGTTGTTCTGACTGATACAAAGGTTAGGGTCACAATTATTGATTCTGGATGGCCAGTTGCACCCAGGAACATTGAGAGATGGAATGAATAACTCAAACATCAAGGAACACTGAGTGAATTATTGTTATCCAGCTTTAGGTTTTTCTAATATAACTTCTGTCTTTGTACCAACTCCACATTCTTTTTAAGAATATTTATCAATTGGTTTCAAGTGTATTGTTTTGTAGGTTGTTCCAATTCTTTATAGAATAAACATACCATAAAAAATAATCATGGTTGGAACAAGCTGAATAACTAACTCTTCAGAAAAAAGGAAACAGACTCTTTAGATCTGATGTAAGTGGGTCAGCTTGGTGTAAGAAAAAATACTTCCAGCAAAATGTTTGGTTTTTTTTTTTCTTGTGCCAGACTTCAACGATCACTATTCATAGTAAATTTTACTCTGCATTACAGCGGAATCAAATGTAAGAACACAAAAGAGAACAACAGTGAAATATGTAGAGTCCTGCACACGCAGCATTCCATTCTACCCACATAAGCAAATCCTTGGATCAATAAGAGAAAGAAAGGTGTTTTGTATATACATTAGGGTTTTTTGTCTACTGAGCAGGGACTTGTCCGTGACTATTTGTTTCATGGACTAGAGAATATTGTCTTCTTTTACATGTATTAAGAATGGATTTGCTGAGGGCAGATTTAAAACTCAAAGCCAGGGCCAGCCAGATAGCCCAGTGGACTAAAGTGCCTTCTTGGGCAGGTGCAGTGACCTGGGGCTTGATCCTCCAGCTTGCCTTGCTGGCTTTCCCCCAGGGTACGCTGAGACAGCTTTTGAGACTGGGCGTGGTAGCACATGCATGTAATCCCAGCACTTGGGAGGCTGTAAACCGAAGAATCACTACAAGTCTGATCTGTGTAGTGAGAACAGGTAGCAGGTAGCTGTACGTACTGTACTAAAAATTCAAAAATTAATTAATTAATTAACTAATTAATTAAGATAAGTAAAGCTCAATGTGAACTGGCTCTGGAATGGATAGTTCTAATGATCCTACTGGTGTCAATATCCTCTGGGATAGTTATTCCTTATGAATAACAGTGACCCCACATTAGTTTTTGCTGCTTTTTGAAATTTCTGCAATCCTCATGAACCTTGTTCACACCTTAGCATTGCAACACCTTGGTGTTGTCCTGCTGTTCTTGACAATGGTCTCTTTTTTCAGTCTTTATTTTGTCATTTTATTTTATTTTTATTTTTTGTTGACAGAGCGTCTCACTAGCTCAGACTTGTAGTGATCCTCCTGTCTCAGCCTCCCTAGCACTGGGATTACAGGTATGTGCCA
>NDGN011490917.1:0-11659 GCA_002564285.1 Tympanoctomys barrerae | reverse complement strand
CCCGCCCCCTGGTGGGCTGAGCTGGCCACACACACAAAATAAATAAATAAATATTAAAAAAAATTTAAGCATTAATTCATGCTTATTAATGAAAACATAAAACAAATAAGCCCAAAAGTACAAAAGCAAAACACTACCCCACATTCTCATTTAAGCTAACTGCTGTGTCCCTTTCGTGCGCTCAGCGTGTACATGCACACGCACACGCACACCCACACCCTCTCAGTCTCTCAATGGAACCAGGAACACTGTCCTTCAGTGCATCTCAGGGAAGCGTGTAAGCCATAGCCCAATGGCAGCTGCAGCAGCAGCCCGCTACAGAGGCCCACGAGAGGAGGAAGGGCTAAGGCACGGCCCCTGCGCTCCAGGACTTAGCTTCAGAGCCATGCAGGCACTTATGCTTGGAACTAAGATACTCTGACGCAGGTCCCTGGGCTTCTAGTCGGTTTCATGCCAGCTGAGCATGCTTTTTAATATCTGATACATATGCTGGGCATCTGGCAGATTCTACTGCCAGGCAGGTGACCCATGAAATGACTTCATAATTCTGTACAAGTACCCAGGATGTCACTATTTGCTTGCACTGGCTATAGCTTATTATTGGTGAAGTTTTTAACCAACATTATTTACTTACACCACTTTCAGCTGCTGGCTCAGCATGGGAGTAAGTAAAAGAGGTGGCTGCAGGCAAAACAAACATTTCCCCTGAACTGCGGTGTGACACGAGCACCACTGACCTCTGTGGTCCTGTATCCTCTCACGGGAAAAGTTCAGTTCATTTTCCAAGGGATAAAGGCATATGGCCACCTCAGTCACAGAACTTGGACAGAACAGCTAATGTTTATTGGTCTGGCTACCATTTATTGAGCACTTATTATGTACCAGGCACTGTGCTAAGCACTTTCTCTGTGCTTTATGTTTCTCACAAGAAACCTGTAACGCAGTTATCTTTGTTTTATGGGGGAATGAAATGTTTCAGGGAAGCCCTGCCCACACCTCACAACTGAACACTGCAGGCGCTCCGCGGGAAAGCCAGTTGAGTCCGGCTCCAGAGCCTGAATAACAACCACGGTGCTGCTAAAGGAAGCAACAACGTGAGGTGTCCATGCAGCGGAGCCTGGCTGTCGACCTGCTGGGTGAGGCAGCGGGGACCATCCAAAGGCTGGAAAATGTCCCGGTCGGTTAGCAAGCCCAGACCCAAGGGATCGGATCAGAGGCAACAAAATCACGTCCCTGCACGTAGACGTGAAGTGCTTGTTGTTTCTACATCTGGACAATGTTACACAAGCAGCACAAGACTATTTAGTTATTATTATCTTTTATTTTTGTTTTTAGTTATATTGAATCACCCAAATTGCCAGGGTATATTGAAGATGGAGTAGTGCCCACTAGTGCCAGTCTAGGTTCAAATGTGGGCAGTGCCTGGCATCATACTCACCGCTAACTGGTTTTTGTGAATACTGGTAAAAGAAAGGACTGAGAAGTATTCAAAATTTATTTATTTTATTTATTTTTTTGGTGTATTTTAGGGAAGGGTCTACAGGGTATTCAGGGTCTCACTACTAGATCAGACTCATAGTGATCTGCCTGTTTACAGCCTCCCAAGAGCTGGGACGACAGGCGTGCGCCACCACACCAGTCTCAATCGCTGTCTCGGTGCGCCCTGGGGGCGGGACTGGCATGGCAGGCCCGGGGATGGAGCCCTGGCCCCTGTGCCTGCTTGAAGGCACTTTAATCTGCTGAGCTATTGGGCCGGCCCTCAAAATTTAAAACAAAACCAAAAATATCTTACTGCTATGGGAAGCTACTTCTGCAAAATCAACCTATTTTAAAGGAATAAGTTGTCAAGAATCTTTCAATGTTCCTCTGACCAGTTTTGCTTAGCTAATTTAAACAAACCAGGCTTTATTTAGTCTCCTTATTAGGGTGGGGATGTTGCTAGTAGAGGCCTTCACAATTTAAGATTGGCTAGAATAAGTGAGTGAGCAAATTTGTGTAGCTCAAATTACTGACCTCTGTGTTTTTCTTTTGGTGGAACCGGGGATTGAACGCAGGCCCTCGTGCTCGCCAGGGAAGCGCTTATTCCACTGAGCCATCTCCCTGGCCCCTCTGTGTTTTTCTTGACACCAACACATTCCTTACATTACTGTTTTAGCAGAAGCCAGGAAAATAACTGTATAACCGAAAGTTGTCCTACTGTATATTGCTTACTGTACTGTCAACAATGGTGAGTGGTCAATAGCCTTCTGTTCCGTTAGCAAAGTGGGCTGTGACAGTCATCTGATCCAAGTTCATCCTCTGAAGGACATCTCCCCTCCAAGCGACACTCAGCTCCCACCTGATTCCTGGTTTTGAGAACTCCCCGCAGCAAACCACCCCACCACGAAGTCACCTAACTGACTCATCTTCTTCCTTTTAGTCTGGTGAAATTTGCCTTCCTCTAACCTACTCTTTGGCCTTCATTCTGTCCTTTAAGGTTTATACTGAGTTTCCCTTCTTCCGGAGTCTTTGTTGACATTTAGAAACAGTAGATCTTCCTTCTGATGGCCTTTCCTGTAGACTAAGCGTGCTTGAGGTAGTAAGGGTGATGGTGTGCCCAGAGCTGCCCAAGACCCAGGTAAGGGGTCTTAGTCCCCTGCCTAGCCCTCCTAGAGCAGCACGACTCCTGCCACTGAGGAGGATGCTGACATTCCTCACACTGCACGACTGCACGGGTTCCCTTGGTGTTTATACCACACTGTCAATTCATTCTAAGCTGGTGGCTAGTAAACCCTCTACACCTTTTCTTTTAGTGACCTGTTCTTGTTGAACAAGATGAACTCCCACTCTGTGTAACTAAAAACACATGTCCATTAAATAAGTTATTTTGCTCTCTATGATCCATTAGGATCAGTATGAAGCTGGTGGAAGGTCAATTCCCATCTCAATGAAAGTTTTTCTACATATTTTTGGGGTCGTCTGGCACATGCAATCCAAAAAACAATTTGTTACTTACTCATTAGCATTCAAGCTAGCTGTGGCTCTGATGATCATGTAGCAGAGTGTGAGAGCACTGAGGAGGCCAAAACTGGCAATAATAAACCATTCTTCTGTTGACAAAGGAAAGGGAGGAAGTCACTCGGGCAGAAGGTTTAAGTCAAATTGTGTCAACATCTCCCTCAAATGCAACGAAGCAGACGTCAGCGGAGGTGTAAGCCAAGCCTGGCTCAAGGAAGTGAAGCAGGAGGAGGCTTGCCAGAGAGCGACTAACTGGAGGAGGTTAGTGGAGGTTCTGTAAAAGGTGCAAGGGAGAAAGGAAAGCAGGGCTCGACCCCTTCTTCCAGTGTAGCTCATGAGGTCCGTAGGAGCGTGGCCGCCAAAAGGTACACAGAAAAAGGATGGCTATAAAATTGCACACGGACATCGACATCTTCACGTAATGTAACTTAAATGACAGGAGAGTAATCACAATCATAACCGTCCTTCAAGCTTCATTCTGTTGTCTCTGCACGGCCGACTGCTCCTTCCTAGGGAGAGGCTCAGAATGTGGAGTAGCGGCTCTCACAGGTCCGGGGGCGCTCCGAGCAGCGAGCAGGCCGGCCCCACGGCCTTCACCCCACGCCTTCTCCCGTGGGGGCTGCTTAGGGGATTTATATTAACAGGACTTCTCCTTGGCGAGTGAAGAAAACAGACACCAGCCTGCAGAGTCCCACAGCTGGCAGGCGAGCTGGTTTTTCTGGCTTCATAGAGAAATGGAAGGGGAGGCCTCTGACAAGGTACTGGGCCACCAAAGAGCAGAAAACCTCTGTGTACAGAACCTAGGCTTTTGAGCTACTATCTCTGTCTCAATCCAGGAATTTAGTTGCTATTTTCCTTTTTCAGTCAAGATAGCATTCAAAAAATAATACTTATAAAGAACTTCAAAAGTAATGAGAACCCATCTGACTTCCTAAAGATCTTAACCAAGAAGCATTCCCTAGAGTACATCTAACAAGGGGTGGTCTGACAAGTTACTACTCAGTAAAATTCCCCCATGTCTGCAATTAGGCTGAGAAGAAATCTTTACACTTGGCATGTCAAGTGTTTAGACACAAAAGTATGTAACATGGTTTCTTTTGGGGGCAGTACTGAGGATTGAACCCAGAGGGCGCTCTACCACTGAGTAATATCTCCATCACTTTATTGTATTTAGTACAGGTCTACAGGGTCACACCACGAAGATCAAACTCATAGTGATTCTCCTCTTATCAGCCTCCCAAGCGCTGGGATTACAGGCGCGCACCACCATGCCCAGTTTCAACTGCCCAGGGCCAGCATGGCATGCCAGGGATTGGACTCGGACCTCTGCGCCCCGCCTAAGCAGGTGCTTTAGCCCGCTGAGCTATCTGGCCAGCCCTCGTTACTTTATTTTGAGACAGAGTCTCGCTAGGATGCTCAGAACAGCCTGACCTTGTGATTCTCCTGCTTCAGGCTCGTGAGAGGCTGGGATTACAGTCACACCCTACCATGCCTGGCATGTAGGTTCCTAGTCTATTTTATGAACCTTACAGCTGCATACAAAATTGTGTGTGTCGAGGCATTTTTCTAGGAAAAGTTCACTGTACTCTCATTGGATTGTAAAGGTCCAAGCTGTGGCTGTGTTGCTTCCATCAGTTTATGTCAGCGAAATGCTTAGTGGACTCTAGGACAGCCATCGCCTCATCAGCAGAGTGAGGCTTTTTGTCTAAGTCAAACTGCACATTAAGAATCTGCACAAAAGCCATCATTTTAGTATGTATATATTCTAGGTTAAAAATGTATATTGGCATTTAAAAAAATCAAGAAGTGAGCAAACGATTGTCATCATCAAGTAGAATAACGCAGCATCCTCTCTGTCTCCTTTTTTGTAATTCTCCATGTATTAAGCATGCAATTATTTTACACATAAGCAGGTAACACTTAGAAATTTAATTATATCTACATTTTGGAATTCTGAATACACATACATGTGTGTACTAATCATTTCACTTACAAAAACTCATGTTTAAGAAGAAAGACCAGGGGCCAGGGAAATGGCTCAGTGGAATGAGTGCTTCCCTGGCAAGCGCAAGGGCCTGAGTTCAATCCCCGGTTCCGCAAAAAAAAGAAGAAGAAAGACCACCCGAGCACTCTCAGGGGCAGACCTGTCCGCAGCCATCTGGAGCCGGCTGGGCCAGCCCCAGCCTCTGCTCCTTGTCTAGCACCGTGCCGTTTCACAGTGGGTGCTGGCTGATGGCATTATGTTGCTATGCACTGCAGGGCTTGGAGGGGCAAGGAGCACTAGCTTGGGTTGAGTTTAATCCTATGGATTTTATTTATGGAACCATGTATAAATTCTGCTAAAGACAACTGATTTGGTACACGAAGTAGTATTTCTTTTTTTCAAATTTTACCTATTTAGTACAGGGTCTCACTGCAGCTCAGATTCGTAGTGACCTTCCTGTTTTTAACCTCCCCAGAGCTGGGATTACAGGTGTGTGCCACCACGCCCAGGCTCGGCTGCAGGCTCTGAGCACCCAGGGCGGGGCCACGCGGCATGTGGTACCAAGACGAGATGATAGTTCTTCATCATCAAAAAGTAATGGATTCAAAGAACATTTGTACATAAAATGTATTTAACATAATAGTAGGTGCTCAATAAATGTACGATCAGTGAAGGATTAGCAAGCACTCAATAACAACCTTTCGTCTCTTTTATGACTTCCAGGGTCAAATTTTTTTTTTTTTTTTTGCTTCGAATGCCTTCAGGGCAGGTTTGGCTGGCTGGAGTTGTGGGGATGAACCGCAGCAACCGGAGCCGGACTGCTTTGTTGAAGCAGCCCCTTAAAGAACTGAGCTAAGGGGCAGGCCCCATCTAGGGTCAGTTTTTAAAAATGTAGACCATACAATCTAAATGCTACAGTAAGAAAACTGAGAAATACTGTTGAAACAAATCATTGCAAATAGTAAGAAATGAGCCAAAGTAGCAAAGACTAATTTTATTATAACTGAATGGAGGCTCTTGGAGTTTAGCTAATAAAGTAACGCACAGGAGGTCATTCTCTAAGGACCATCCCCAGCTGGTTAAATGCATGTATTTCAGTTGGACAGACCGCATGAGTCTCGCTATGTGAAGCGCCACCTACTCCGTGAGCCTGTTCCTCCCACTTACTGACTCCCAGGGGTGAGCGGAGCCCCATCAGCTTCAGGGCTCGAGGCTCTAGGCAAGCAACAGCATACACTGGAGAAGGCAGTAACAGAACGGCAGCAGAGGAGGTGAAAGGCTGTTAGAACGCACGCAGAGAATGGAGCTGAAGAGAAGAGCCGGCTTGTGAAGCGTGGATGCCTGCAGCTCCTACGCGTGCTGCTGGCCATACACGCCTCGCCCACTCACGCTATGCCTGGGCACTGCCCTCAAAAGCACTTGTGCATTTCTTTTCTGCCTGTCAACGGTTCAACAGTCAAGATCTGCCTAACTAGTCCATAACATTTCTCTTTAAGGGCAGACTACACTTTGGCTTTTCTCCCCTGAAGTACAATTATACCAAGAATCAAGTAGCAATAGACTAAACTGTCAAGTAAAAAGTAGGAAGTAAAGTGAGCAATGGACAGCCCATCTCAGCTGTCCCTGCAGCTGTGAATTTCCAGGCTGAAATTCTCGCAAGCTGCCTGCACCCTGGAAGCTGGCAGAACCAGCGCTCCTTACGCAACACGCAGCGCGGCCGCTGGCTTAGCTCACGGCTCAGCGTGGCCCTTTAAAAGGCAAAGAGTTCAAAATACGCTTATGACACAGTTACTGAAACCAGCCTCTGAATGACTACTCTTCAAGTCCAGTTATTGCTGTTAATGATATAAAAACACACCGGTTCCTTACAATAAAGCTAGCTTTGTGATGCCACACACGTGACTCGCCGCCGCTGCGCACCTTGCCTTCCCCTTTCCGAGCTCTGGCCCAGGGGCCTCGGCTCCTCTTGACAGCCAGCTGCAGCATGCCCCGCAGAAGCAGAGATGCTGCCCGGAGCTTGGGGGCACTTACTTGTTACCGCAATGTTGATTTCTCCCGCTCTGGGGGTGAGCTCCCCATCCTGAGGAAGAGGTGAGATCCCAGAAGTTCGAAGTGGCTCAAGCCCGAGAGTGTTGTCGCCAGCAAGGTCACCTAGGGCTGATCTCCGGTTAACCGCTTGGGTTCTGGTGAGTCTTTCCATATCAAATGTTACGTGCTCAGTACATGGCAGATTTGGCTGCAAAATATTTCCAGATTAAGAATAACTGTAAGAATAAAAAGTTTTCTGATAAACTCCTGAATGTTTGACACTCTACTGAAAAGATTTCAGTCTTTTTTTTTTCTTCACAAAGTTTTATTCATGAGGTTTCATCTCATTTCACTGCCCATCTAAGTTTTTCTTCTCTAACCTAAAAGGGTGTTTTTTTTTTCCCCCCAAAAGGACAAGCTGATCTCCTAAAAATGGTACAAAGGAAAACCACAGTTCACTAAGGCACTACGAAAACGGCCCATGGCGTCTTTGTGAAGAACGGACAACCTTCTGTGGACACGGCCCACGGGCAGGTGCGTGCTTACGGCACTGAGAGTCGTTCAGCTCCAGACATGCGGCGGCACTGTGGCTAATGTCAAGTGTCAGTGTTGAGGGCAGGAGGTAACATGAAAAAGTCCCTTCCAGCCTGTTAACTTCTCGGCAATGTCCTCATTATCTGGTAGTCAGTTCTTAAATATCCTCCACTTTTAGACTTATGTGAAACATACAGCCAAAGATCAAAACTGAAGGCTTTAACCAAAGAAAACAAGACCTCCTCTCCATGTTGGTGGGCAAGCAGGCCAGGCCAGCCACTGCGGAAATCTGTGGAGACTGCTCGGAAAACTAGGGCTGGAGCTCCCATTTGACTCAACTATTTCCATGCTGCGTCTCTTCCCAGAATAATTAGAAACATCACACCTCAGCGATATGCGTGCACCCAAGTTTGTAGCGGCACAATTTCTAACAGCAGATCTTGGAAACAGCCCAAATACCCATCAACTGAGGATAAAAACGATGTAGTCTTTTCATACAACGGAGTACTACTCTGCCATATAAACTGGAACTTTTTTCTTTTTTTTGGTGGGCTCAGCCTGCCCTGAGGGCTGGGCTGGCAAGGCATGTGGGGCCAGAGATCTAACCACGGTCCCTTCTGCCTGTCCAAGCTTGCCTAAGCAGGCACTTTAGACTGCTGAGCTATCTCACCAGTCCTTGGAACCTTTAAAAAAAAATTTTTTTTTAAATGTATTTGGCAGAGGGTCAGAGGGTCTCAGTATGCATCTCAGACTCATAATGCATCTCCTGCTTCGGCCTCCCCCGTGCTGGGATTACAGGTATGTACCACCACGGCAGGTCTTAGTGGCCAGCCTGTCATGCCCAGGGTGGGGCTGGCACGGCACATGGTACTGCTGGGGATCAAACCCGGGTCCTTGCGCTTGCCTAGCCAAGGGCTGAGCTATCTCCATGGCTCTAAGCTGGAAACTTTTATAGGTAAGTACATGCAATTTGAGATCATATTCATAAGTGAAATAAACATGTCCATGTGTAAACATTGTGTTGTCTTTCTAGTGTGAGAAGCTGAACAAGTAAGATCCAAAATGTACAACAAATATTGTAAAATGGGAAGAAACTTCAAAAGGAAAGAGCAACTGGGATGGGGAAATGGGAGAAGAGAACAAAGAGAAAACCAACTCTCTCTCTCTCTCACAGTTAAGATGGGGATACTACTAATTTAACTTAGTTCATTGAAAAGAAAGGCTCGTGCTGATGTTGCTTGGACAATTAAATGCTGAGAGCTCAGATTCTGATAACTAACTTAAAGGTAACAATATGCAATGTATTACTCATTGTTACTGTCTTATTACCTTGGTTTGAAATTATTTTTTTCTCTTTAAGATAAAAAAGAAAAATCAACCAAAGAAAATGACCCCTTTCAAGCCCTAAGCACGTAATCCTGAAGGAGGGGTACACCACTGCTTGGGACCAAAGCTTACCAACTAAAAAGCGCGCGCAAGACTCTCGCAATCTAACAGTATGAATGCTGGTTTCCCTAGCAACCTCCAGCTCTTTCTGCGTATAACCGACAGCATATGAAGGGCACAGTTGGGAAGGGAGACTGAGAAAAGCTTCCACAGACAGAAGTCCCAGCCAAGAAACCCAGAGCTGAAGGGTTCCTGGGCAAAACTATTCTATTTTAGATCACCCAAAGTTCTATTTAAAAAAAGAAAAAAATTACAGCATAGTATAAAAGTGACGCTTATAAAGGCGCTTGTTATACCTAAAGAACCATGACAGCTGGTGTGCATCTGAGTATAATCCGCACCTCAAATACAAGCATCAGTATCTAAAAGAATAGGCAATTCGTGAATGGCAGAAATCAGCTGGATTATCAACAATGGTGCCAATCTGGAAGTACTTAGGGAAGCCATCTCGGTCATTTTTCTTGTAAAACTTTTTTGGGCCCATACTTGCTCTCATCTTCAGAGCTTTGAGATCATTTTTGAGTTCATTAGTCAATTCTGGAGCTTTCATACCAAACCAACCATCACCTGCAGTTTTTTGTCGCTCTTTCCTGTGTTTTTTCTGAAGTTGACACTTTGATTCACTATATGGTAGGACAGAATAATTTTTTTCAAAATCGGGTGTAATACCAGCTTTCTGCAGGAGCTCATTTTTCTTTTCTCCTTGGTTGCAACTGTCTTGCTTTTTAAACAAAGTAACTCGAAAAAAGTTTTAGTTATTTTTTATGTATGGATTTGCCTAATTTGGACATTTCATATAAATGGAATCATATAAATACATGGTCACGTTTGTGACTGGCTTCTCTGACTTACCACAATGTCTTCAAAGTTTGTTGTTGATAAATCAGTTATTTCAATGTTTTGGTTGCTAATACTCCAAGTATACCACATTTTATTTTATTATTTGGGCTGTTTCTATAGCTTACCATAAAAAATAATGCCACTATGAACATTCATGCACACATTCTTGAACAGACACTTTCTATTCCTATTGGTTTGGGTTTTGAGATACGCTCTTGCAATGTACTTCATGCTCCCTTTGAACTATGTGGGCAGGGCTGGCCTTGAACTTGGCAGCAGTCTTCCTGCCTCAGACTCCTGGCCGCTAGGGTTACAGGTCAGTGCTACGATGCCCTAACTTGGGCATATATGGATTTTTTTTTTTTTTTTTAAATTCTCTTGGATATATAGAAGTGGGTTGCTGGGTCATATAACTCAAATGTTGAACTTTTTGAGGCACTGCAAAACTTCTAAAGAGGTTGTGCCATTTTACATACCTACTATGAGGGTTTCAGTGTGGTCCACATTTATATTATCGGTCTTATGCCCCTTTCTATCATGATTTTGAACGGAGAAACTGTTTTACCATTTTCATTAAAGGCTATGAAAGTATCCAGAGAAATAAATATGCAGTAATATTTGTCCTTCTAATAAATAAATAAATAAATAAATAAATAAAAAATAAAAGAAGGGGCAAGAGGCAGTGACCAACGGTGCTCCGACTTAACCAGGGTCAGGCCACACAGCAGACTGTTAATCACTCTCAGAGGGGAGGGGGAGGGGCCCCACCCCAGTGTTGGACACTTTTAAGTTCCTCACTACATTGCTCAAACTTCTAGACTTCAGTTGTCCTCCTGCCTCAGCCTCCCGAGTAGCTGGGACCCCAAGGACACAGATAGTTTTGACCTTTGTGACTATAGTAGCACGCTGCTAGCATTTCTCAGCAGAGACAGGCCACTACAGCAGCCTGTAATGCACACGTCAGCCCTGAGAAGGACATGTCTAATTCAAAGCATCAGTAGCGTCCAGATGCGGCAGCTTGGTCACACGGTCTCCTCACTGACCTGACCGCTGCAGAAGCAGGTCACTCACGACCTGGCAGCGTAATTCACACAGGACTACTTACGTCTCCTTGCGGTTGCCAGGGAAAGTGCAGAGGTCATCTGCTGATCAAACTCAGCTTTTTGTCTCAGAGGTGACAATTTTTTTTGAGACCAGCAAATATTTCATTTTCCTTTAAAAAGCATAGCCCTAGATATCGACTGTGTAGCAAGGGAAACCAAGGTGTCTCCTATGTTTTGGCTGGTCAGGGCGGCCTGGAACTGTGTGACAGGTGACTCATCTGTGCAGCTCACCTGGCAGTGCCCTTGCCAGGCTGCTCAAGGTTCTTCAAGGGCTCTGGTCACCACGAGCCTTTGCTGCCTGCAACTGGCCAACACCCAAGAGACCAAAGGCAAATTTAAGGGGAAGGAACATCAACGAGGACGTACTTTTGTAATTTTACACTGCATCACATGCAGAATGACTACTGGACGGAAGTCGCAGTCTGTACTTGGCCTCTGGGTGCGGTGGTGGCTGGAGCCGAGGCTGGCACGGGCCAGGCAGACTGCAGCCCCTGGGCCCGGCGCCGGAGAGCGCTGAGAGAAGGCACTCACGCCCTCGCCTGCATCGGCTCTTCAAACATCCACCGCCCAACAGAGACAGGTTTACAACAGACTAGCGCAGCCATAATTTTTTTTTCCCGAAGTTTCTAGACTCTGAAATAATCTGGAAGAAAGGCACTGCCGGCTTAACAAAGGTGTCTAGCAAAGAGTCAAGTTTATTGTTGTGTCACTAAGCCCTGTCTCCCGC
>NDGN011490915.1:0-13009 GCA_002564285.1 Tympanoctomys barrerae | reverse complement strand
TGCTTCCCTGGCAAGCGCAAGGGCCTGAGTTCAATCCCTGGTTCCGCAAAATAAATAAATAAAATAAATAAATAAAGGCACTTCGTTATCTCTTGTAACACTTTTGATTCAAACCTTATGTGACATCAATATTTTGATGGTAGCTTTTCTTTCATTCACATTTGTTCTTTTTTTAGACTTTTCTGTTTATTAGCTTAGAGAAGTACTTTCAGTATTCTGAGAACTAGGTTTCTGTCAAATACATATTTTAGATTTTTTTTTTTGTACCTGGGATCGAACTCAGGACCTTGCACTTGCCATGCAGGTGCTTGTGCAGCTGAGCTATATTCCCAGTCCCTAGGTACGTATATTGTGACTATTTAAAACTACATTGTGTTTATTTTCCTCAAAATGTCTTTCACTTGAGCAGCTGTAAGTTTTGATGAAGTGTAACTTTCCAGGCTAATCTTTTGTTATTGGTCTGTTTAGTCTGAGAAACCATTGCTTTCCCCCAAGTCCATGAAAATGATCTCAATGTTTCATGGTCCATTTTAAACAGCTTTTTAAATGTATGATGTAAGAAAAAAATAATGGTTAATTTTTTCCTTATATAGATACAATCAAGAAAATTTATCAGAAAAAATTCCAGGCAAGTGGCTTAATTTTTCAAAACAGTAGAAGAAAAAAAGAAGAACAGTTTGCAAATTAGAGTCATGGCCAATGGTACAAAAGGAAAGTGTGTTCACTTGAAGCAGAAAAGTCACGCTATCTTCCTGTCCAGGTTCCTAGACTGATCCACGCAGGCAAATAAGGAGTGCAAGTGCACTCAGTCTGAATGGATTGGTTTTATGTAAATGAAGGACACTACTGTTCTCAGTCTTGATTGGTTGACACTGAAATGTGACTGTAGGTACAACAAAGTGGAACTGTAGAGCTTTATCTTTTTTTTTTTCTTTTAATGTATTTAGGACAGGGACTACAGGGTCTCACTAAGTAGACTGGACTCATAGTGATCCTCCTGTTTTCAGCCTCCCAAGTGTTGGGATTACAGACACACACCACCATGCCCAGTCTCAATCGCAGTCTCAGGGTGCCCCGGGGACGGGGCCAGCACAGCAGGCCCGGGGATCGAACCCAGCCACTGCTCTCTGCCTAAGCAGGCGCTTTAGTCTAGGGCTTTATCTTATCCCTTGAGATAGGAGAAGTCCTTAGCAAGGACCAGGGCACTCAGTGTGGGGTTCCCCCCGGAACACACAGTACTTGTGTGACCCCCCCCCACCCCCACAACCAGGAATTGGCTTTGAGGCTCCATTTTGAATTTGAGGCCCAGTTAGCCATGTGAGACTCTTCTTGGTATTCCCTTTTTTTCAAGCTGACAATATCCAGCGTTTCAAAAGGAAATTTGAAAAAAATGTTCCTTTCCTGTTGGATTGTTTTGGCATCTGTGCCTGCGATATAGCTCAACAGCATAAGCGCCTGCTTGGCAAGTGTAAGGTTCCATGTTCAATCCCGGGTACCAAATAAATAAATAAATAAATAAACTTAGCTGACTGGTTAAATGTGTGTCCACATTTATTGCATTGTGTTCCATTCTTCTGTCTGTCGGTAATTAGACAAACGACATATAATTATGGTTACTATACCTTTGAAAGAAAGTTCAGAATTCGTGAAACAGAAGTCTATCTCTGTTTAGTCAGTTCTCCTTTAATTCCTTTATCTCTTAAAAAAATTATTTTCAGGGCTGGGGAGATAGCTCAGCAGTCTAAACACCTGCCAGGCAAGTGCAAGGACCCAGGTTCAATCCCCGGTACTGCATGTCATGCCAGTCATTGAAACTGGGCATGGTGGCGCATACCTGTAATCCCAGCACTGGGGAGGCTGAGACAGGAGGAACACTATGAGTCTGAGCTGCATAGGGAGACCCTGTACCAAATAAATAAATAAAAGATTTAAAAAATAGTTTTCAGTATAGAGTCTTACATGTCTTTTGTTAAATTTACTCTTAAATATGTCAGGCTTTCTGGTGATGTTATAATTGAAATTATTGTTTTGGATTCAGGACTTTGAATTGAATCCAGAGCCTGTATGCTCAACTATGTATTTTAACAATTTATTTATTTATTTATTTATTTATTTTTTATTTATTTATTTATTTATTTTGGCTGACCAGGGATTGAACTCAGGCCCTTACACTTGCCAGGGAAGTGCTTATTCTACTGAGCCATCTCCCTGGCCCAACAATTTATTTATTTAAAGTTGTCCAAACTAGGCTTGAACTTGTGATCCTACACCCTCAACAGATGCATGTGGCCATGCCTGGCTTGATATTTTAATTTTATTTCAATTTTCATTGTTTGTTGTGACATACTTTCACATTCAGCTTTGACCTTGTGACCTTGCTTATGTATTTCAAATAGTTAGTTATAGCCTATATAAATGACCACGTTTACCTGCATGACCGTTCTGTTTTATCTTTTGCTCCAGCCGTAATGGAACATCTGGACTCTCCAGAAAAATTATGAATTTAATGGATGAGTAGCTCTTCCTCAGATTAGGGGAAAGGCATCTAGTTCCCCGTCCCTAGGTATGATGCTATCAAGAGGGTTTTCACAGACGCTGTTTATCAGATTCGGGACAATCTCTTACATTGACACTGAAAATTTTCATGTAAATGGGTTTTTACTTTTGTTACATTTTTATTGTGTATTGAGACAAATTTTTTCCCCTTTGTGGTCTGTTAGTAGGTTGGATTAAACTGGTTTTCCAATATTAAACTGTGATAATGCTGTTTGGGTACGGAATGGGGTCCTTTTCACATACTTTAGAGGATGTTTGCTAGTACTCGCAATATTCGCAAATTCATAATAACTACAATTACATATCAGCAAGCTAGTAATTAGTAATAACAACTATTATTAGGATAAACTATTACTAAATTTTATCATTTGGTTTGAAATATCTTAAAAATGTCATTGGGATTTACTCTTTGACCCACAGATCATTACAAAGTATTTTTTTTTCCTAGCTATCTTATTCTTATTGATCTCTAATTTAGTTCTATAGTGATCAGGAAACTTCTTCCTTGCTCTCCTTTCTTCAAACCTTTACTTCAGTACTGAGGACTAAATGCAAATCTTTCAAACTGAGCTAAATCTTAAGCCCTTTTCGTAGGACCCACTGAGTAGCCCAAGCTGGGCTCAAGGTTGTGATTTTCCAGTCTCAGCCATCCAGAGTGCTAGGATTACAGGTGTATGCTGTTCTACCTAGCTAGAAAATGTTCTGGTTAATCTAAAGCCTTCTACATTTATTTAGTTTCATTTGGTGACCTAGAGTACAATCTATCTCGCTGAGTGAACTATGTGAGCTTTAAAGGAATGGATAGAGCTTCCTCCATTTTGGGCTGTCACACTGAAACTATCAATGAGATCAGCATGGCCGATGGTGTCCTTACAGTCACCCCCTTGTGGTTTTGGTCCAGTTTTCCTGACTATTCCTGAGAAAGTGGGATTAGATGAGGTCATGAGGGTGGGTTCCCCCTGATGGCATTAGTGGAATCAAAGGGAGGAGAAGAGGAGGAAAAGGAAGAAGAGGAGGAAGAAGAGGAAGCAGGGAAGAAGAAGAGGAGAAATGGGAGGTGTGGGTGGAGGAGGAGGAGGAGACCCAGGTAAGACACTGGCTGTGCCTTGCTGTGGGATACCCTCCTCCAAGTCTCCATGCACCCAGGACATGTGCAGTGCCCCGCTCTGGACGTCCCAGGCTTTGGTGTAGGCTGCAGCCTCTTTCTAAAAATGGCTTCTTTGGGTGATCATCAAATGGCAGTCACTTTCAGGCCATTCTGTTCAATCATGTCCAAAGTGCCTGGTGAGGAGGGAAACCACCTGAAATCCAGCCGATGCCCCCACCCTACTTGCCGCTGTACCAAGAGACAGATGCTGCCCAGAGAAAAGGCCTTCTGTAATCCCATCAAAGGCGCTGCGGAGATCTCAGGCACTTCAGACAAGTCTGCTGTCCCTAAGAAGATGCAAGGCTCGCAGGGTGCGGCCCCTGCATGAGTCCCCAGAGCTGTTGCAGGAGAAGCAGCCTGGCCAAGAGCTGGCTGGAGCAGCCTGCCTCCCCCAGGGCTCTCAGTGGGGCAGTGGAGCCTGGCAGAAATGGCTCTGGAGAGTCTCAGCAAGAAAAGCAAGGGAGGGAGTTTCCAGAGGTCGGTGGGGAACTGCCAGGGGACATCCCTGGAATGAGCGATTCCTTAGCATTAGCCCGGCCTGCCTGCTCCTTGTAGCCCTGCTTCCTGGGTAGGCACCACTCTCCAGCTTCACCCGAAGTCGGGGGCGGGTTGGGGTGGGGGGAGCCCAGTCAGCCTCTTTTGGTCTTGGCTCCTGCATTCCCAGAGTGGGTGTGGGGAAGGCAGCAGGTGAGGTGCTGGGAGGACCCGGAGCCCCTGCTCAGCCGTATCTGGGGAAATCTGTTATGGCAACAGAAAGGGCACACAATTGCTACATGGAGAACAAAACCGCAGAGAGTTTCTATGGAAAAGTCATGTTGTCAGTCCTGATTGCCAAATGAGGATTTAGCAACAGGCTGGAGGGAGGCTGAGCGGCTGGCACAGTGAGCAAATTCAAATAGCACAACTATTCGAACAGTGCAAGAGGGGCTGAGGCAGGGAGAACACAGCAGCTGCCCGCAGCTTCCCAGGAGGCCCTGTAGCCCAGGCTGCAAGGCAGACCCCTCAGGGAAAGTTACAACGCAAATCTGCATGTGCGCAGCCTGTACCCCTTCGCTGGTTGTGCTTGGGCTGGTCTGGAAGGAGAGCACGTTTCTGAGTTTCAGGATTCTTCCGTGCAGCTAGGATTGAGAATCCTGCCCTCTGGGACCGCACTGCCATGCGGGTCTGCTGCAGCCCCTGTCCCTGGAAGCTCTCTGCCAGAGCCATGGCAGCGGCTAATGCGCGGATGCCCCCAACCACCCTAGATGGGAGGAGACTTGGCCCAGTGACCAGTGAGGCTCCTGCCTGGAGTTCACCTTCCAGGAGGGTCAGCTGAGGAGGACAGGAGAGCACCTGGGCCCTGAGATGCCTACTTCCCAGACAGAAAGGCCGGAGGATCAGCTGGCTACAGCTTCTGGAATGAGATGCCATAGCTGGGGCAGTGTGCACAGCAGATAGCTGTTTGCTCATCATTCTAGAAGCTAGAAGAGCAAGATCAAGGTGTGGGCAGAGCTGGTTTTCTCTCAGGCCTCGCTCCTTGGTCTGCAGGCAGCTGCTTCCTACCCGTGTCTCCCTACGGTCCTTCCTCTGGGTGTGTGTCTATGTCCTGACTTCTTCTTAAGAGGAGCCCAGTAAACCCACCAACTTTACTGGCCCCATTTTAACCTTGTTACCTCTTTAGAGGCCCATCTCCCAACATAGTCAAATTCTGAGGTGCTGAGGCTTAGGGATTTGACAAAGGGTCTCACCAAGTCACTAAACTGCCCAAGCGGATTTGAACTTGTAATCCTCCTGCCTCAGCTTCTCAGACTGCTAGGATGATAGTTGTTTACCCCCCCCCCCCCAGCCTTTTCTTAGCTAAAGCATACTCAATTTCATTATATGGGCTGGTACGAATAGACACTGACAGGAAAGTGAAAGCATGGAACTCTCTGGACTGTGACGAGGAAGGCTGGGGACAGTCATGCTGCCATATGGGGCTGAAGGTGCCATTCAGCTTCCTGGAAAGCAGATGTCCTGGTCAGTTTTTTGTCAAACCTGACAAAATCAAGTTAATGAGGGAAAAGATTTGTTTCAGCTCATAGTTCATCCGTGGTTGTCTAGCCCTGTAGCTCAGGGCCAGACACAGCGCACTGGGATGGGAGCACGTGATAGTAGAGGCTTGTTCGCCCATGGCACCAGGAAGTCAAAGGCATAGAGAGAAGCCCAGGATCTCAGAGGTCCCTTCAAGGCCACGTCCCCAATGCCCTAACTTACTCCCTCTAGGCCCCGCCCCCTAAGGGTTTGACCACTTCGCAGTTACACCACAAGCTGGTGACTAAGCCTTCACAGTCAGGTCTTTGGAGAACACTCCAGACCCAAACTGTAGCAGGGGGAGGGTGTTCGGGGACATTACTTGGGATAGGACATTACCAATTCTGAGAATTGGTCTGTGTGGGCCTATGGAGGACTAGCATGCAGGCATGTAGGGTCAATGGGACTGTTGAGGATCACCCAGGGGGAAGGGGAATTCTCTTCATTTTAGCAAGTTAAAAAAAAAGAAGTTCTATGGTATGGATTTGAAGCCATCATCATTTGAATCCTCAAGGCAATTGCCTCTTACCCAGTGCTTGAGTGGCATAGAGGATTGCAGACTGAATCCGCATGGGGCCCTGCTGGGAACACAGCCGCAGCTGTCAGGACTGGGCGTTTGGTGAGTAGCCAGCCTCGTCCACTGGGAGAAAGGCCGGCTGATGGACGCCACCATGGAAGCACGCGCCCAGCCCATGGGCTTGCAGCAGACCGGGCAGTAGCCTTCTCGGGGGCCTGAGAGGGCTGTGAGGAGCAGGACATGCTGGAGCAGAGTCAGGAAATGTGATGAAGTTTCCCAGGCAGGCATGGAAGGGGAGGAGAGCCACAGAGGTCCACACTGTGTGCTGTTTTCTGGGAACGGCAGGCTATCTTCCCATGGGGATAGGCTGGGGACCCCAGGAATGCAGGCTGGTTGGGAGGAGAATCACTAGGAAGAAGAAGAGGCCCAGCCCCTCTCCCTTGTTCTTTAGCGCCTCCAGTTTCCTAAGGCAGTGTCCTTAACTCCTTGGGGAGGAGTGTCAAATTGGTGCTAGGGTCTAAGAAGCACAGACTAGAGGGTGGCCACAAAAATTGTCAGATTGAACCCCCATCCAGCAAAGAATCCCCCTTCTTCCATAGAACTGCTTTTATCCACACCTCCCTCCCACTCTTCCCTAAAATTGGCCAGGGCCCCAGTGCTCCCTCCTTCCTATGGGCTTGGGGGGACTCTTGGGCTTTTCCCAGCGTAAGAGTGGAAGAATGAGCTGCCAAATTTGTTGCCTGGAATCGGAACTCTGAGCACTCTGGAGCCAGAAGGGAAGGAAGGAACGCAGATGAGTTTCCCTTGGACAGCTGTGCCTATACTCTATAAAAAAAAGTGTCAGATTCAATCACCAGGTTTGGGGCTGTTGACATCAAACATCTGGATCTCTGGACAGGCCCACAAGACGCCAAGATGTTGCGCTTCCCACCTGGTAGCCTGCGTCATCCAAGCCTGCCTGGCTCTGGAGAGGAGCAGGCAAGCACCTGGCCAAGCCCAGCCCACTTCCTCCACCAAGGCCTAGGCCCTGCTCCCCATGGACAGACATGCATTCTCG
Source organism: Tympanoctomys barrerae (assembly GCA_002564285.1). NCBI lineage: Eukaryota > Metazoa > Chordata > Mammalia > Rodentia > Octodontidae > Tympanoctomys > Tympanoctomys barrerae. The sequence continues at coordinate 5,680 of NDGN011490915.1, read as the reverse complement.
TAGGGCCCCGGGGGGAGGGGCGATGGGGGAGGCAGGGGCCGCCCAGCCTGTGCTGCCCGAGCTGGGCTCTGGCAATGTGTGCGCATACTCAGGAACTGAGAGCTGGAGGCCACTCTTGGATCACCTAAGGACAGCTGCCAGAGGTGCCCTTGCTTTTCTCATGGCCTTGCGGTAGGCGGTGATGGAGAAAAGCAGATCATCCTTGACCGTGAGCAGTGGTAGCAAGGCTCCTTGGGCTTTGCTCATGGAGGGAGACATCCCCTTAGATCCATTGGCGCCCCTCACTGAGGTAAGCCACGTGACTAATTCCAGGGCTGAATTCCCAGATGTGTGGGGTGTGCGTGCGTGTGTGTGTGTGTGTGTGTGTGTGTGTGTGTAGACTCACTGCTTTTAAGAAGTAGCAAAACAATACTGCCAATCTGTTTGGTAATAAACTAACATGATTGACATCCTATGTCCACCAGTTTGTGGAGTAAAATGTTTCTGATTGTCTAGACAAGGTGACCAAGAAAGGCCAACTTCTTGTGAGAAGTAAAACCCACCTTCCCTGGCTGGGATCTGAGGCACCAGTCAGAAGGGAGTGTCGTTCTTGGAGGAAGATCAGAAAACTAGATCGCATTTAGTTCCTCAGTTGGTTAAACATGGTGATAGTTACCATGTGGGAACCCAGTGGTTCTCCTCCTGGTTGTACCCAAGAGAAATGAGAACCTCTGTCCGCACAGAGGCTCCGACAAGAGTGCTCACGGCAGCATCATTCACAAAGATGACAACAACCATCCGCAGATAAGTGTAAACATACACTGCGATATGTTCATGCAGTGGGATATTATTTGGCAATTAAAAGGAACGAGGCACTGATATGTACTACAACAGCATTACGAAAAGAGAAAAGAAGCCAGGCACAAAAGGATAAATATTCTATGATTTCTCTTCAATGCAATGTCTAGAACTGGCAACTGCACAGAGCGAGAAGTAGATGCTTGACTTCCTGTGGCTGGGGAGGGAGGGACTGCTCGTAAACCATGAGGCTCGTGTCTTGATGATAATACTGTGAAACTGACTTGGTAAATGCTTGGCGACTATACGAAAAGCCACTGCACTGTACCCCAAACATGTAAGTTCTAAGTTTTGGCAGGCTAAATAATCGGCTCCCGTTGTCATCCAGATAGGTGGAATTATGGCAAAACAAGATGGACTTCATCACTGTTACCCATCCCAGAGGAGATGGTAGTGCAGCACAACAACACAGGACACAAAAGGCGGAAATACACTCCTGTGAGGAAGGGGTGAATGTTGGTCACCCTCAAGTCTGGGATTTGGATCCATAAAGGAGGAGTTGATGGCTGTTGCGTGGAGTGGCCAGGGTGGACGGCCCAGTCTCCCTGGCTTACAGTTACTTCCCTCACAGGGAGATGATAGCAGTCCCTATCTCTTGGGATTACTGTGAAGAGTCAAGAAGTAAAATTTATCAAGACTGGAAATGGTGCCCAGTGCCTTGTGGGGTGTCTTGCTATTCTTTGATTTCTGCTTCAGGGCCTTACAACTTGATTTCTACTCCCCAATAGTCTTCCCTTTAGAATTTCTCACTGTGTCACCTCTGTCACAGGACTCTATGCTTTCCATGGCCACCCTCACCAAAAGAACATCTGTGTCCCCTCTACCTGGATTTTCCTTCCTGGTCTTCTTCTGGTGGGAGTTGCTATGTCTATCCTGGTTTGTTTGTCAAGCATGCACACTGTTCACGGAGACTTGATGGGCTGGCGGCCTTGCTGGCAGGGACGAGTAGAGCAATGAGGAGGCCTGCCATGAACATGGGCCATGACCCACAATCCCATTGCCCTAGTAAGACTTAGGGGGCCAGAGCCGAGCAGCTAGAGGGTCTTCCATCAAGCGTGTGTCCAGGCAGCTCTGGGTCCCCGCAGTGCAGGAGGGGCTGAAGCTGAAGCTCCAGGCTGGAAAAGCACTGTTCTTCTTGACCAGAAGGTAGAGCTGACTTTACCTTACAAAAAGGACCCTTTTAGTTCTGAGAAGCCACCGTCTGTGGCCACGTCAATGCACAGGCCAGCGTTACAGCCCCAGGCTCTGGCCCACCTTGTAGGCAGGCAGGAAGGACAGAGGGCCAGCAGGTGTGGCCGGATCCAGCAGAGCCTGTTGCTGCGGGGTCTCATCCTTCAGGGCCAGACCATGGGCCACAGAGCCGCAAGAGAATCAGGAGGCCGAACGTACATTTGCTGGCCTTTCTGTACCCTAATCAAGACTAGAATGGAATTGAAAAATGCAAAAGCTAGCAGCAGCGGTGAAAACTAGAGCAGTGGTTGAACTGGTGCCTAGCAGACTGTCCCCGAGGGAGGCACAGCCAGGTGCCTTCATCTGCCTGGGCAGTAGAAATGCCCAGCTCACTTACAAACACAAGTGCCATTAAGCAGGCCAGGTTTACATAAACAGTCGCCCCTACTGGTTTTCACACTGAACTCCTGGATGGCTGCTGGGCAACCTACAAGCAAAGCCTGGGTCTGCTCACGAAATCAGGGAATGACCCCAGCCCAGGGACTCTCAGGGGGAAGTTAAGCGCCTATCTTCTCTCTAGCAAATAAACAAGTGAAAATGTCCTGCTGGGGCCGGGAAGATGGCTCAGTGGAATAAGCGTTTCCCTGGCAAGCGCAAGGGCCTGAGTTCAATCCCTGGTTGCACCAAAAAACAAAAAACAAACAAACAAAAAAAAAGTCCTGTGCCAGAATTATAACAGAAACGCCATAGTGTGTTATCCCAGAGCACTTGGGAAGTCCAGAGAACTATAAAAAAGAAACCATCAAGCCCCAGAGCCAACCAGTCACAGAGAAACACTGTTGACACTTTGTCTGCCTCCCCGAATTCCTCCCTGCAGCGCAGAGCAGTGTTTGGAGCTGGGTCTGTCCTCTGGAACTCACCACCTGCCTTTTGCCCTGAATGCATCAGGGCATATGAACAGTTTTTGTGGGGAATATATTTTGAATCGTAAGAAACCAGTTCAGGGCCTGAAACACAGAAACGAGCCACTCCTCCGTCCTCTGGCCTTCCTCCCAGGTGTGCGTCCGACTGTGACTTCCCAGGCTGGGTGCGGGAGCTGCATGTTTCTTAAATTACACTCTCTGAAGAGCCACGTGGGAAACGAGTGATTCTCCAAATGGGCTTTTTATATGTCTTGTGTGGCGACGCGAGCCTCGAGCTCTGGGGAGAGGAAGTACGCAAAGTTGCTTCTTGGATAGTCCAGGAGGTCTCGAGTATTTCTTTAATTCAGTGAACTTGAAGGCGGGTCACCAGCTGCATGGTCTGTGTGTCTCCTGAATCTCAAGCTCTGACTAAGCTATATATTTTAGGTAATGGACATCATACTATTTGGGGGTTTATTACTGTTATTTCTTTACAGATCTGGCCCTGGGAAAAAAAACAAACAAACAAACCAAAACCCTGGTTCTTTTGCCCTGTGGAAAGCATTCAATTTTGATGTCTTATAAATAACTTGAAACATTATTTCCCAAATTTGGGAGACTATGTGCTTGCTTCGGCAGCACATATACAAATTTGGGAGATGAGAAGTAAAATTAAAAGCGTGTGTAGCGCTATCGGGACTGTGAAGAATGGGATAGAAGCGTGTAAACCGTTCACTTCTCTCAGAGTACACTTGATGAGGCTCCGAGGGCCTCTGAAGCCTACATGGGTCCCACGGTCTGACCACAGGCAAGGTCCAGTCTGGTCTCACCTCGGGTTGATTCCACGCCCACAGATTCAACTAACCAAGGACGGAAGGTATGTGAAAGAGAAAAATGGTTTGGATTAAACATGTATAGATATTTTTCTTGTCCTTACTCTCTAAACAATTCAGCAAAATAACAGTTTATATAGTATTGCATTGCATTCGGCATTCTAAGTCATCTAGGCCTGATTTGAAGTGCACTACAGGGTATGTGTGAGTTTGATGCCAATACGGTGCCATGTTATCTAAGGGTCCAAAAAAGTCATTGGAGCTTTGTATCTGCAGAGCTTTCTTGAACAATTCCTCTATAGAAGGCTTGAAATGCTCAGTGCCCTGGGACCCTGGGGACTGTGAGTGGCCTGGGTATCAAGCATGTTTTCCCTTGTTTACTCAGCCCAGGTTGGCAAGCTAGGGCATACAGATGATTTGAGCACTTTCCACATCTGAAACAGTAGGAGTCAGGCATCCGCTCTTGGAGCTACAGGTCAGCAGTGTGCATGCCGGTTAGTGGCTAGCAGCCGGCACTCCCAGGAACAAGTGCAGAGTGAGTGGGGGTGGGGAAGTCCCTGACCCATACCACTTGCTAATTTCTCTGCTATAAGCACTCCCGCAAGCTTGATGGCCCTGACTGTGGAGCTGAGATGCACAGTGTTACGCAGCACCCTCTATGTGGTCTTTCCGTCATATAAACAGCATACCAACTGTAAATAAACCCAATGCTCAAGTAATTAGGAGGCAATAGATTGGATGAGTTTTGAGTGTTACCTCTGTTTTTCATACAGTGTGTTATATTGTAAGCTTATAATTCAATTATTCCACCAAATATGTGCTTAACAAGTAAAAATGTATTGCAACTTTAAAAGCATTCTCTCATGATTCAGAATGAGCCGGCCTCAGCACACTGCTGCCCACAGGGCAGTGGGGGTACAAAAGCACTTCGCGCATGGCTAAGGCCTAGGAAGAAGCCCCGTGCCTGCTAATCCTGGATCCTGGCTGGCGGGCTACTTGACTGACAGGGCTTGGCGGCACTTCCCGGTTACCAGGTGTTGCTAGGACAGAAGCCCATCTTTGCCTCAGATCTGCCTAACGCCCTTGTAACACACACACACACACACACACACACACACACACACACACACATTTAAATTGACTCTGGGTGTTCTTGGTATAAAATCCTGGTAGCGAGGCCAGACTTTCCTCCTGATTCCCATTGTTGGCATATGCCTCCTAGACTCCATCTCTCTTTCTCTGTCTCACTCACCAAGTCACAGACAACAAGCCATTAGCCATTGTATGTCTTTCTTAAGTTATTTGTGGGGAGGGGTGTGAAGAACATCAGGAAATTTCTCAGACCCCTGGAAAATCAGATGATGACAGGAATCGGGGCCTTCAGCCTCCATCTTGGTACCTGTAAGTCTGTCCTAGGCTATGCTGGCCTAGCTGCCTCAGTGCCACCTGCTGTAATGTGGGTTGGAGTGTCCTCCTAAGGTCCCCAGCTTGTTATTATTGGAAGGTAGAGAGTATCATCCCGAGAAAAACTAAAACATTTGGCACCATGTCCCTGAAAGAGCTCTTTATGTTCCCAAGACTCTTGTAAAGCCAAGTGGGCATTCTCAACAGACAGGGACCAGAATGTTCAGATAAGTGCTATCTAAAGGTTTCTGGGAACTGGGCAAACAAGTGTCATCAGTAGGAGATGCCTCCCTGTCTGTATGGTAAGTCAGCTGTTCCTTGGAATGCTGGGCGTACAAAGGAACAAAGAGGGCTAGTGCTATCACAGCTAGGTAGTCTAATCTATAATCCTCCCTACAATGGGCTAGAGAGCTGAATCCCAGCAGTTCACTGAATGTGCTGCCACCAAACGTGCTGTATGATGGGACCAACTGTAGGAGACACTTCCAGGTCCTCGTCTCGGTCCAAGAAGCCAATATTTGTAATCCTAAAGTT
>NDGN011490914.1:0-25689 GCA_002564285.1 Tympanoctomys barrerae | reverse complement strand
CTCCTCTCTCTCCTTCCTTCGGTCCGGGCAGGGTCCATGTGTCGTCACTGACTCTTGCACCCAATCCCCAGGCCTGGCGCCGGGCGCGGCCGCCAATCACCGACGGGAAGCGGCGCGGGTTGCATCATGTGCTCCTGGCTCGGTGACAGCGGGGAGGGGCGGAGGCCGAGAGGAGGGACTGGGCACTGCTGGCCACGCCCCGTCCCCTGAGGTCGGGCGCGGGGTGCCGGTGACGTCACAGGAGCCCGGCTTAGCGCTTGGGTTTAACTCTCAGCGCCCCGACTGCAGGCAGAAGCCTTCCTAGAAGGGAGTGGAGAAGGAGTGGTGCAGCCGGGCCTAGGGGAGGCACGACGGCCGCGCCTGGGACCCACCTGAGGCTTAGGGTCCCCAAAACAGGGAAGAGCCTCTGCTACCGCGAGGGTGCCCAGACCTGCGCTGAGCTCAGTTTTGGGGGCAGTCCTGCACCCCTGAAGTTGGGGTGTCTGATTCCTAAATTCAAGTCACCTCATTTGGGGATGAAGCTACGACAAGGATTCCCAGAAGGTGCAAACCTAGGCCGGAAATAAAGTCGAATTTAACTAATTTATTGTTTGAGTTAGGGTCTCGCTGTGCAGTTTAGGCTGGACTGCGACTCTCCAGGTAGCCCCGGCCGGCCTCCTGACTCAATCTGCCTTGCTGGGATGACGGGCGAGTGACACCACGCCTCTGGGAGATCGAGCAGGGAGAGTGGCCCGGCACTCTGGGGTGTACTGGTCTTCTCCAGGCGAGCACTCTGAGGGTCCGGACAAGACGGGGTTAACCGAGGTGCCAGGCGGCCGGGGCGGAGCCGGCGACCGCGGGAGGCGCGCGGCGCTGACTCAGCGGCGATTCCCGCGGTCTCCGGCGAGGGTTCCAGCGCGGCCCCTGGGACTTGCGCCGGCCTCGGACCGCCCCCGAATCTCAGGCCCTGTACTCCGAGGCCTTGGATTTCTACTGTCTGAAGCTCTCGGGAACACAACCAGCCGAGGGAGGGAGCGCAGGGTGGGGACCTGCGGGTCGGGGGTGGCGGGGAGGCGCACTGGTCTCCAGACCCAGGGCTAGGCCACGCCCTTCTTGCCCTTGGACTGGGGCCGAAGCGAGGGTCCAGCTTGGCTGGCCGGATGTCACACGGCGAGAACTATCCCACGTGAGCAACTCTGCCTGTTGTTATTGTGCAAAACAAAGACTACAAATTAAGGCCACCGTTGCTAGTGACCCTTCTGCCAGTGTCTGCACCCCAGAGGGGCCTTTGCTGAGATTTCCTGGGGCTGGAGGTCCTGGAGACCCGTGCTTTCCTCCTCATGTAGCTCTCAGGTCCTGGCCTGCAGGGAAGTTTTTTTAAATATCTGACCCCTTCTCCCGGCCTAAAGAAGATAGAGAGGGAGAGGGTAACTATAAACACACGCGCGCGCGCGTGCGCGCGCACACACACACACACACACACACACACAGAGGCAAACCCAGGACCATCCCCTTTTGGAAACTTGCAAATTGCAATTTTTTCCCTCAGTTTTCCTCCGAGTTGCAAGACTACGACTCAACTTTTTAAATAACTTGTTTTGTTTCCATCGCAGAACTTTAGCAGGGCTTGTACCCCGGCGAGTGGGTCCCCTGCCCCCACCGGGAACCTCTTGCCCCTCACCCTCCAGGAGTCCGCGGAGTCCGCTCAGGAGGACAGCCGGTTGTTAGAAAGCTCTTCTGACGCTGCTGCTTCGGGAGCAGCCCCTCCCCTCCCGGCCTGGCAGCTTTCCCACCTCAGCTTCACCTCTGCGGGTGAGCCCGGTGTCGAGGTGCAGAAGGTGTCTGCCAGGGCTTCAGCAAACTCAGCAGCTCCGCCCACCCAGCCCAGAGCGGCGGGGGTGCAGCCCACAGTTCCACTCTGCTGCGAATCGCTTGCAGGCCGGTGGTGCAAAAATAGTAACAGCTGCTGCTTGCATCTTATTTCCATGTTATCGCTTTATGTGGCAGGCTCAGGGCCACCCTTCCGTCCCCACCTCTGTTCCCGTGGTCCCCCCACCCACTCCCCTTCTCGCCCCCATCCGTAGCCCCCTGAAACCCTAGCTGTCCCAGGACAAACTGTGGGTCTCAGTGGGCGCAGAGCAGGAGGACAGGCGTGGCCGGAGGGGACAGCGACCGCGGGAGTGCGCCCTGAGTCCGCAACCCGCGCTCCGCAGCAGCGCCCGCAGGTCCCGGCGGAAACGCAGGCCCAGGAAGGCGTAGAGCACGGGGTTGAGGCCGCAGCGCGCCAGGGCCAGGCCGCCGGTCATCAGCAGCGCCAGGTCCTTGCGCTTGCTGGCCGGGCAGCTGCGCTCACGGGCGGCCAGCAGGTCGGCCGTGTCCAGCAGCAGAGTGAGACTGTAGGGCAGCTGCAGCACCACGAAAGCCGCCACCAGGGCCACCACTACGCGCAGCGCACGCCGGCTCTCAGGCCCCCTGGCGGCCAGCAGCGTGCGGCCCAAGAGCGCGTAGCAGGCGGCCATGACGCCCAGCGGCAGCGCGAAGCCCAAGGCCACCTGAGCCACAGCGCTTGTCCCTTTCACAGTCTGCGCCAGGCCTTCAGGGAAGACAAGGCGACAGCGCCGCAGGCCCTCACGGGGCGCGTCCTGGCTGAAAAGGAGCGCGGGCAGCGCCAGGAACAGCGCCAGCAGCCACACAGCGGCTGAGGCCCACTGCGCGCGGCGGGACGTTAAGCGCTGAGGTCTCGCGGGGAGCGCGCGCGCGATGGCCACGTAGCGGTCAGCACTGATGCAGGCCAAGAACAGGAAGCCGGCGTGGGAGGAAGCCGCATGGAGGCCAGAGATGGTGCGGCAGGTGGCACTGCCCAGACTCCAGCCCTGCAGCGCCCCCACTGCTGCGAAGGGCAGGGTCAGGGCCAGCAGGAGGTCGGCCAGGGCTAGTTGCAGCAGGTGCGCCCTGGTGGGCGAGCACGCTGCGTGCCTGGCAGCCAGGTGCGTGGCCAGGACCAGGCTGTTCCCCGCCAGGCCCAGGAAGGACACCATGAGCAACACGCTGGGCTGGAAGGTGCGGCTGAAGGCCTGGACGTCGGCCTTGAAGCAGAGTTCAGGCAGTGGCTCAGCTGAGTAGGCATCCTCCTCGTCCCCAGAGTAGGAGCCCCAGGACACCTGGGGAGGGCAGTGAGAGCTAGACCTAAGAGATGCGATCACATCCCCCGCAGCCATGCCGGACTACCGCAGGAGCCCTGCAGTCCATTCTGGCCACACCCGGGGACCCATGAAGAAACCCTCCAGATGCCTTCTGTATCCCTTGGTCCCTGCTACCTCCACTGCCAGCCTGCTGGTGACCTTAAGCGAGTCACTGCTGGTTCTGGATGTCAGGGACCTCGGCAGGACATAGAAGTCCTGTCCAGGCCTCCTGACAAGATTTGCAGCCAGGAGTGTTTGAAATATGGGTGACGATGGGTCAGCACCTAGCTGCGCATAGACCCAGTGTTTGCAGTAAAAACCGTAGTCCGGTTCGTCACCTCACAGCGCCCTCTCCTGGATAGACGGCTAGGTGCCGGCTGCCTGGATCCGGGACCCGGATGGCTCCTTGCTCCCTTCTCTTCCCCACTGGACCCCACCACCTCGCCCTTCAGCTCAGGCCCACAGAACCTCTCATGGCCTGGGACCCCAGGCTGTGGCTCAGCCAGCACAGGTGAGGGGGTGCAGAGGCCTGCGGGACCCACCCTGCCCTGCCCCCACTCCCACCTGCTCCGCGGGCTCGGTCCCCATCTCTGGCTACCAGGGTTTCGGAGGTAGAGCCGCAAGGGCAGAGGTTAAATAACCAGTGAGACAGGAAGGAAGGGGCGGGGAGAGGGGCTGAGAGCAGGGGTAGGGTCTGGCGCCCTGTGCACCCCTCGCCTCTGGAAAGACTTTCCTTCACTCCCAAGGAAAGGATGGGTTTGGGAATATCGTCTGCATAGTCTTGGGAACCATGTTTAGACTTTTGAACCTCAAGGTTTTTCTTCTCTGCAAAGTGAAGTCAGTTAAAAAGGCAGATTGCACAGTGCTGGGCGGGAGCCCCCCCCCAATCCTGGGCCGCCGTCGCCCCGGGAATGTGAGAGCCGGTTACAGTCCTGTGTGGCCTCTGGACACCGCGCTCGCGCCCCTAATTCCTGCGCTTGGTAATTTGTTGTTTTATTTTGTTTTTTCCAGGTTGTTGCCTCCTTTTTGCCACCCCCAGGTCCTGGCCTGCAGCCTGGGCGCTGGTGTTTCCCGGCGGCTGGGGGATGCTCTGCCCCCGCCCTGTTGCGTGGGGCTGAGGCGCGCGCCTGCGCGGGGTCGGGGGACGCGCGTGCCAAGCGAGGAGGCTGGGGAAGGGGGAGGCGAGAAGAGAGGAGAGGAGAGGAGAGGAGAGGAGAGGAGAGGAGAGGAGAGGAGAGGAGAGGAAAGGAAAGGAAAGGAGAGAGGAGGAAAGGAGAGGAGAGAGGGAGAAGAGCGGAGAGCAGGGGAGGAGGAGGAGGGGTAGGGACGCCGGAGAGGGGACAGCGCCCTGGTGCCGACCGGAGCAGAGCTGGGTGTGGAGTCTGAGCTCCAGTCCGGCCCCGGGAGGCGGCCGCCGGCCAGGTCCGCCTGACACGATGCGGATGCGGCTGCGGCTGCTCTGCGTCCTGCTTGCCGCCGCGGCCTCAGGAGCTCGGGGCTGGGGCTACTGTGAGTGCCTGGCCGGGGCGGGAGGAGCAGAGCTCGGGCCTGCAGGGCGGGTCCCGCACCGCAATGCGGCTGGGTGGTCGGGGTCCTTCCCCGCTGGCAGCGCCCGCTCTCCGCAATGCAGCTCCGGCCGCTGCACGCGCCCTGCGCCAGGCGGGCTCCAAGCTGAGCACATAGCGGCCGGGCGGGGTCCAAGGGCAGCGGGGTGGGAAGTGGGGGGGGCTCTGCGGGGTGCCGCTTCTGGCTAGGCTTGGGGCTGGGGACTTGGCAGGAGTTGGGATCAAGACAGGGCCAGGGCTGGCGGGGGGAGCTGGGGAGCCGGTGAGCAGGGAGAAGGGCAGGAGCCAAGGTGGGTTTCAGGGCAGCGCAGGTTTGGGGGTCTGAAGAAACAGGCCTGGGAAGGGTAAGGCTGGGCTGGTGTCCTGGTCTCATTTGGCCTCTGGAAGGTGCTGAGGTGTTGGGGGGCCGTGGGAGCCTCAGGCCAGTGTCTGCAGTGGGTGGCAGGGACTCTGGCTGAGGGTCCTGTAGGAGAAAAGACCCCCCTCCCCGCACATGCCGCTGTTGCTGGAGCCCTGGTGGAGCCCCTGCCTCTGGAGGGCTGGGTCTGCCGCTGGGCTATGGGGACCCGACCTTCAGAAGGGCCCCAGCGGAGGCGCTGAGTGACAGCTTCCCCTCTCCGCCCCAGACGGCTGCGATGAGGAGCTGGTGGGGCCCCTGTACGCGCGGTCCCTGGGCGCCTCCTCCTACTACGGGCTCTTCACCACTGCCCGCTTCGCCCGGCTGCACGGTGAGCCCAGCCACCGCCCTGGGCAGTGGGGACCCCGAGGGCTGGGGGATAGTGTGGGTAGTAAGAGTCCTGGCCACTTCTGCAGGCATCAGTGGGTGGTCGCCCCGGATTGGAGACCCGAATCCCTGGCTGCAGATCGACTTAATGAAGAAGCACAGGATCCGCGCCGTGGCCACGCAGGGCTCCTTTAATTCCTGGGACTGGGTCACACGCTACATGCTGCTCTATGGTGACCGTGTGGACAGCTGGACACCATTCTACCAGCAAGGGCACAACGCGGTACTCTTGGGCCGCCTTCTCTGCTCTGGGCCCTGGGCTGGGCAGTAATGACAGGAACAGGGGTGAGGGGTAGGGGTGAGGGGACAGGTGAAGAAGAACTCCAGGGGGACCAGGGGAGTGTGTGAGACACACCTCAGAACCCAGGGTTTAACCCATTAGGGTGAAATGCGGGAGAGCTTCCTGGAGGCGCCATTTGGTTGGCATTTTGAGGAGTAAGGACGAGGACGGCGGCAGAGTACAGGGTGCAGTCACCCTCTCCCTGCCCCATAGACCTTCTTCGGCAACGTGAATGAGTCGGCAGTGGTGCGCCACGACCTGCACTACCACTTCACGGCGCGCTATGTGCGCATTGTGCCCCTGGCCTGGAACCCTCGTGGCAAGATCGGTCTGCGGCTCGGCCTCTATGGCTGCCCCTACAGTAAGCTGCGGGGGCCGGGGACCCCGGGGACCCAGGACAGCCTCTCGGGACTGGGCCGGCACACTCCGGACCTCTGCCCCACAGAGTCCGACATCCTGTACTTCGACGGCGATGATGCCATCTCCTACCGCTTCCCACGAGGGGTCAGCCGCAGCCTGTGGGACGTGATTGCCTTCAGCTTCAAGACAGAGGAGAAGGACGGGCTACTGGTGCACGCTGAGGGTGCCCAGGGCGACTACGTGACCCTGGAGCTGCAGGGCGCGCACCTGCTGCTGCACATGAGCCTGGGTGAGGGCCACTGCCCTGGTGTATTGCATTTCCTGGTTGGGTCTTTGGAGCCAGGGTCTCGATGTTTGGCCCAGGCTGGCCTCGAGCTCCCAGCCTGTGCCACACACCCAGCTCGCTAACTGTTCCTAGCACCTGCCAAGTGAGCTAGAGGCCATGAGTTCACGGTGAGCTCAGAGGCATCCCCTGCCTGCCTCCCTGTGTTCGGAACCCCACGGGGCTTCCCACCCTCCCTCCCACCCACCCAGTCACATGCGCTCCCGCCCCCAGGCAGCAGCCCCATCCAGCCCAGGCCTGGCCACACCACGGTGAGTGCGGGCGGTGTCCTCAACGATCAGCACTGGCACTACGTGCGCTTGGACCGCTATGGGCGCGAGGCCAACCTCACCCTGGATGGTTATGTGCAGCGCTTTGTGCTCAATGGTGACTTTGAGCGGCTGAACCTGGACACAGAGGTGGGTGCAGCCCCTTTCTCCCGGTGCCTCTGGTGTTCGCAGCAATGCCTAGCTTTCTGTCCCTGTTACTAGCTTGTCTATATTTCTGTCCCACCCTGAGACATGGAGGTGGGATCTAGAAGTCCAGATGTGAGGAAAGGGCCGGGGAGATGGCTCAGTACGATAAGCGCTTCCCTGGCAAGCTCAAGGGCCTGAGTTCAATCTCTGGTTCTGCAAAAAAAGAAAAAAGAACAGAATTGAGGAAATTTGTCCTCTTGGAGCCCCACCCAGTGCTATGGAGCTGATAAGGCCCCTGGTTCCCTATGCAGACAAGGACTGCTGCGCAGGTTGTTGACTGACCAAGGTGCAACCAGCCAAGTGCATTTCCCTGGGGAAATGTGGGTTTGGGGACTTCCCTGCTCACCCCCCGCACCACCCCGCAGATGTTCATTGGAGGGCTGGTGGGTGCCTCGCAGAAGAACCTTGCTTACCGGCATAACTTCCGAGGCTGCATCGAGAATGTCATCTTCAACCGGGTCAACATCGCTGATCTGGCTGTGCGGCGCCACTCGAGGATCACCTTTGAGGCCAGTGGACAATCTGGGAAGCAGAGCATGGGATGGATGGGGACATGGGGCCATGGACAGGGTGGGGCCAAGGGCCACGCACTCCAGAGGGGTGCCAGTCCTGCTGCCTCTTTGGTCAGTAGACAGGCTGGGGTGGAGCTAGGACTTGGGGTTGAGACGGGCACAGGTGCAGTCCACACTGGCCTCTACTCATGGCGCCCCTCCTGCCTCAGCTTCTTGAGTGCTGACAGCTGGTGGGCCGCCATGTGGCCAGGCTCCTAGTGCTGGGCGTGTGCGGGGCAGAGGGTCAGGACGGGCAGATCCCACGCCACTGGAACTGAGGGTCCCTGCTTCCTCCACAGGGCAAGGTGGCCTTCCGGTGCTTGGACCCAGTTCCACACCCCATCAACTTTGGGGGACCACACAATTTTGTGCAGGTCCCTGGCTTCCCACGCCGCGGCCGCCTGGCCGTGTCCTTCCGCTTCCGCACCTGGGACCTCACGGGGCTGCTGCTGTTCTCGAGTATGGGCGATGGGCTGGGTCATGTGGAGCTGATGCTGAGCGAGGGCCAGGTCAACGTGTCCATTGCACAGGCTGGCCGCAAGCGCCTACAATTCGCGGCTGGTGAGCGGGCTGGTGGGTGAGGGGCCTGGCCTGGGCCTCTGCTCTATGGCGCCACCCCGACCCTGGCTCCTCTGCCCAGGGTACCGCCTGAATGATGGCTTTTGGCATGAGGTGAATTTTGTGGCCCAGGAGAACCACGCAGTCATCAGCATCGACGACGTGGAGGGGGCCGAAGTTCGAGTCTCTGCCCCGCTGCTCATTCGCACCGGAACCTCGTATTTCTTTGGGGGTAGGGAGGCAGGCCCACTGCTGGGCGGGAAGGAATTGTGTGAAGCTGCAGTGGGTGCCCAGAAGGCCCTGTCGGAGCCGGGCCCCGTCCAGGCTCTGGGGTGGAGGCCCTGTGCACTGGCTCCGCTGCTGGGCCAACTGAGTTCTAGCTTCCCAGTTGGCTGCTGGGTCTCTTTGGAGGCCTCACCAGGGGTGTCGCTGCAGGTTGTCCCAAGCCAGCCAGCCAGTGGGGCTGCCACTCCAACCAGACAGCCTTTCACGGCTGCATGGAGCTGCTCAAGGTGGATGGCCAGCTGGTCAACCTCACGCTGGTGGAGTTCCGGCGGCTGGGACACTTTGCTGAGGTCCTGTTTGACACATGCGGCATCACAGACAGGTATCGGAAGCCTGCTCCTAGCAAGCATGGCCCCTGACACCCACAGCCAGGCTCTCCCCTCCCTGCCCACCTGGGAAGGATTTCTCCTTGACTGCCCACCTCCTGGGCCTTAGCAAAGCAACGCAGTCTCCCGATGGCAGTGCAGAATCTGCTTCTGCTTCTGCTCCTGCGGGGTTTTTCTCAGCAAGCAGTAGGGGTGGAGAAAGGAGCCAACTACACTTTGTAGGGGGAGGGACCAGCAGGACTTGGACCCTGAGTGTCCAGTGCCCCGCGTCTGTGCTTCTCCATGACTAGCACTGTAGGGTGCCTGTCAGCGGGTCCTGGGCACAAGGGTCTTGGAGTGTGACCCCAGGAGATAAGAGCCCTCCCATGACCACAACCATAGTAAGCCCCCTTTCCTACAGACATAGTAATGCACACCTGTAACCCCAGTACTCAGGAGACTGATGCAGGAGGATTGCCAAGAGTCCAGGCCAACCTGCACCACACAATGAGATCCTGTCCACTCCCCCGCAAATAAGACTCCTCCTGGGTGCCAATCCCTGCCAGGTGCAGCCCTAACATGTGTGAGCACGATGGCCGCTGCTACCAGTCGTGGGACGACTTCATCTGCTACTGTGAACTGACCGGATACAAGGGCGAGACCTGCCACCAGCGTGAGCCCGGGCGGGGCGGGGGGTGGGACTGTCAGAGATGCGGGGGCGAGGGGGAGGGGCTGCCAGAGATGGGGCCGCCCCTAGCGCTGGCCCTCGAACCCGGCCCCCACCCCACAGCGCTGTATAAGGAATCCTGCGAGGCCTATCGGCTCAGCGGGAAAACTTCCGGCAACTTCACCATTGACCCCGACGGCAGCGGCCCCTTGAAGCCATTCGTAGTGTACTGCGACATCCGGGGTGAGCAGGCTGGGCCCGGAAGTGGGGGCGGGGCTGGGGTAGTGAGCTCAAGGAGGCTGGGGTTAAAGGTTGGCAGACCCCGGCCCAGCAGATAAGCGCAGCTTTGACCTTGCCTTCCGCATTGTCCCTGAGGTGTGGCGGGCAGGGAGGGGAGTCCAGAAACCCTCGCCCAGCCCGAGCCTCCCCCAACAGAGCACCGTGCATGGACGGTGGTGCGGCACGACAGGCTGTGGACGACGCGCGTGTCGGGCTCCAGCATGGAGAGGCCCTTCCTGGCGGCGGTGCAGTACTGGAACGCCTCGTGGGAGGAGGTCAGCGCCCTGGCCAACGCCTCGCAGCATTGCGAGCAGTGGATCGAGTTCTCCTGCTACAACTCCCGGCTGCTCAACACGGCAGGTTGGTGGGCCGGGCCCGGAGGAGGGCAGCCGGGGCGTCCGAGGCCAGGCTGGCAGCGTCCTGGTACTGCCCGCCTCCAGGCGGCTATCCCTACAGCTTCTGGATCGGCCGCCACGAGGAGCAGCACTTCTACTGGGGCGGCTCCCAGCCGGGCATCCAGCGCTGCGCCTGCGGCCTGGACCACAGCTGCGTGGACCCCGCCCTGCACTGCAACTGCGATGCCGACCAGCCCCAGTGGTGAGGCCCAGGCTCAGGGAGGCCCGGGATGGTGGGCACCTACGTGGTGAGAGGGACACGGAGGGACTGGCTGCGCCCCTGGCCTGCCCCGCAGGAGAACTGACAAGGGGCTGCTGACCTTCGTGGACCACCTGCCTGTCACCCAGGTGGTGGTGGGAGACACCAACCGCTCCAACTCTGAGGCCCAGTTCTTTCTGAGGCCGCTGCGCTGCTACGGGGACAGTGAGTGCCTCCCCATGTGCCACTGGGCCAGCTGGGGGTCCCTAGGCCACACCACCAGGGCCCCTGCTGTGGTCAGGACCGCATGTATTCATCTTGGGTGTGATCGGCACGTGTCCTGGGGTCCCTCGCCCTCCACCTGGCCCCTCCCAATGGTGCCCTCCCTCGTGGCTGCAGGAAACTCCTGGAACACCATCTCCTTTCACACCGGGGCGGCGCTGCGCTTCCCCCCAATCCGTGCCAACCACAGCCTGGACGTGTCCTTCTACTTCCGGACCTCGGCGCCCTCAGGCGTCTTCCTGGAGAACCAAAGTGGCCGCTACTGCCAGTGGCGTCGGCCATACCTGCGCGTGGAGCTCAACAGTGAGTGTGGCCTCGGGGTCTTCAGGACACAGGGAGGTTGTGCCCGGCCAGAGCTCTTGGGGTGCCAGAAGTCTGAACTGCTGCCCCACTCCCGGCCCTCCGCACAGCATCCCGGGATGTGGTCTTCGCCTTTGACGTGGGGAATGGGGACGAGAACCTGACAGTGCACGCCGGCGACTTCGAGTTCAATGATGACCAGTGGCACCTGGTGCGGGCGGAGATCAACGTGAAGCAGGCACGGCTGCGCGTGGACCACCGGCCGTGGGTGGTGCGGCCCATGCCCCCGCAGACCTACATCTGGCTGGAGTACGACCAGCCCCTCTATGTGGGTGAGTGTCCCCTACGCAGCCCCATCCCTTGTGTGGGGCTGGCCGTGCCACACCGCCTGGGCCTCACCCTGGCACCTCTGCTCTCCTCCTGGCCAGGCTCCGCAGAGCTCAAGCGGCGCCCCTTCGTGGGCTGCCTGAGGGCCATGCGTCTGAATGGTGTGACTCTGAACCTCGAGGGCCGGGCCAACGCTTCTGAGGGAACGTCCCCCAACTGCACGGGCCGCTGTGCCCACCCGCGCTTCCCCTGTTCCCACGGTGGCCGCTGTGTGGAGCGCTACAGCTACTACACCTGCGACTGTGACCTCACAGCCTTCGATGGGCCCTATTGCAACCACGGTCAGCATGGCGGGGTGGGGAGCCAGCAGGACAGTCGGGTGTGGGGGGCCAGGGAAGGGGAAGAGGAGGGGAGCCAGGTGGCCGTACTTGGAATCCCAGCACTCCGGGCAGTAGAGGCAGGAGGATGAAGAGCTGGAGCCACCTGGTGACGTAGCAAGATGCTGACTCAAAATAGAAACAAGCAAGAGCAGCACTGTGGCTCTCGTGGGGGCGCCGGGTCCCATCCCTGGGACTGTAAGAAGCGTGAAGCGAGTGGCTGTCAGTCCCCACTCTCACCAAGGGACACAGGCTACCCCTTACAAGTCCTTCTGAGCCATTTCCTGGGTGACAGAGGCTGTGTGCCCTAGACGTGTTGAGAACCTGCCCTGGGGCTCAGGCGTTGGTGATGAACACAGCCAGCTTCAGCTGGCTTCTGCATGGACACCAGACCGTGCCTGCCTTTAGGGACCTGGGGACTCGCAGGGTGAGTTTCTGGGCCAGGCGACATGGTGCCCCAGGCACCCAGAGGACTGTGGGACTCTCATTCGGATCCTGGTTCTCACTCACTGGGGGTCCTTGGACCAGTCCTGACCCATCCCAGGCCTCAGATTCCTCACCCATCAATGCAGAGTCCAGAGAGGAGGATTTCTCGCTGTTCTCATGCCTGTAGGGCTCCATTCTGTGGCAGAGGGCTTCACAGGACCTAAAGGTAGCAGGAGGGTGGTGACTGGCAGTGAAGGAAACCTACACCTGTGACTCCAGCCAGGTGTGGTGACTATATCTCAGAGGGAGGCTGAGGCAGGAGGATCCTAAGTTAGAGTTCTCCTGGAAAACTGTGTGAGGTCCTGTCTCCAATAATAAAGAGTGGCTGGGGCTGCAGTGCAGTGGAGCACTCCTGGGGTCCAGCCTTGATACCCCAAACAGAACAAACCGAAGCCTCTGCGCGGGGGTGGGGAGCGGGGCCTGACCCCCCACCTCTGCCCACAGACATTGGTGGCTTCTTTGAGCCGGGGACCTGGATGCGCTATAACCTGCAGTCTGCCCTGCGCTCGGCGGCCCGTGAGTTCTCCCACATGCTGAGCCGGCCTGTGCCGGGCTATGAGCCTGGCTACGTCCCTGGCTATGACACCCCGGGCTACGTGCCCGGCTTCCACGGCCCCGGCTACCACTTGCCCGACTACCCTCGGCCTGGGCGGCCCGTGCCCGGGTACTGGGGCCCTGTGTACAACGTCACGGGGGAGGAGGTCTCCTTCAGCTTCAGCACCAGCTCGGCGCCCGCGGTCCTGCTTTACGTCAGCTCCTTTGTGCGTGACTACATGGCCGTGCTCATCAAGGAGGATGGTAAGTGTCCTCGCCGGTCCCCTGGCCATGCATGCAGGTCCACGAGGGCCCCCACGGGCCTGGGGTGGAAGAGACCCAGGTTTTTCTCCTGCTGCACAGGGACCCTGCAGCTACGATACCAGCTGGGCACCAGCCCCTACGTGTACCCGCTGACCACTCGGCCGGTGACTGACGGCCAGCCGCACAGCGTCAATATCACCCGGGTCTACCGCAACCTCTTCATCCAGGTGCACAGAGCGCACGCGTCAGCATGGCCTGGCACCCAGGGGACGTCCCACGCACATGTCCGCGGGCCCTGCCCCTGGGCAGGAGCTGGGGAGCTTCTGGTTGTCTCACAAGCAGACAGCTCCCCAAATTATTTTCCCAAAGTCAGCCGAAAGACAAGGCTCAAAATCGGGTTTTTCACTTTTCCCCCTTCACAATGAGCTCCAGCCCTTGTTTCATTTATTTATTTATTTTTAAAAATTGAAAGAGGTCTTACTTCAGTGGCCCAGGCTGAGCTCTCACTTGCAGCCCTCCTACCTCAGCCTCCCAGAGCGCTGGGATGAGTTTTTAAGTGCCATCCCCAAGCTCAGCGTGGGGCCGGAGCCAGAGCGTGCAGCCGGCAGCTGCTGGCCTCTCCCTGGCCCTGCCCACAGGTGGACTACTTCCCACTGACCGAGCAGAAGTTCTCGCTGCTGGTGGACAGCCAGCTGGACTCGCCCAAGGCCTTGTACCTGGGCCGTGTGATGGGTGAGCCGCGTGGGCGAGGCCGCTGGGCCCTGGCAGGGAGGGGGCGGGTGGGAGGGCCATGCTCCTTGGGGTCCAAGCCTCTCTCTCTGGGCCCACTGTCCCTCAGAGACAGGCATCATCGACCCTGAGATCCAGCGTTACAACAGCCCAGGATTCTCGGGCTGCCTGTCCGGCGTCCGCTTCAACAACGTGGCCCCTCTCAAGACCCACTTTCGCAGCCCAAGGCCCATGACCGCGGAGCTGGCCGAGGCGCTCCGTGTGCAGGGGGAGCTGGCTGAGTCCAACTGTGGCGCCATGCCCCGCCTGGTCTCCGAGGTGCCCCCCGAGCTCGACCCCTGGTACCTGCCCCCAGGTACGGCCCTGGCCAGCGCGGCGGGGGGGAGGGCTGCAGCGGGGGGGTGTTTTTCCTGCAGGTGTCTAGCTGTGCTGTCTCCCCAGACTTCCTGTACTACCACGATGATGGATGGGTCGCCATCCTCCTAGGCTGTAAGTAGCTCAGACCCCTACCCCGAACCTGCCCCGGGGGTGGGGCTGGTGTGGCATGTAGGGACGAGCCTCAGTCCCCGAGGTTGCCTACGCTTGCCTAAGCAGGCGCTTTAGATCCCAAGTTACCTTGCTAGCCCGATTTTTTTAAGACAAGGTTTTTCCATCCTGTTCAGGCCTTAAACTCACTATATGGCCTAGGCTGGCCCCAAACTCAAATCCTCCTGCCTCAGCCTCCTGAGTGCTAGGATTTCAAGTGTGTGCCAGCTAGATGCTATACATTTTTTCTTTTCATTCTTTCCTTTTTCTTTGAGACAGGGTTTCAGTGTCACTCAGGCTGGCCTTGAACTTGAAATCTTCCTGCCAATGCCTCCCAAGTGCTAGGGTTAGAGGCATGCAGACTGTGCCTGGCTTGCAGAGCATTTAAAATTTTATTCTTAGAACATAGCTGCAGGCTGGGGAGATAGCTCAGTGGAATAAGTGTTTGCCTGGCAAACATAGGGTCCTGAGTTCAATCCCTGGTACCACAAAAAGAACAAGAAAAAAAAATTATATATATATATATAATCTGCAGCTAAAGGACAAGGAGATAGTTTGCCAGGGGCTAAGCCAGAAACTCTTAGGGGGCAGCTCAGAGTGGGGGCCTGGCTGGTGCAGTCCCATGTGCTCTGTAGGCCGAGCGAGAGCTCTGTACACATGCGTGCACAGCTGCGCTGGGGAACCCCGCGAGCTTCCTGAGCGCCCCTTTCCTCTGCAGTTCTGGTGGCCTTCCTGCTGCTGGGGCTGGTGGGGATGCTGGTGCTCTTCTATTTGCAAAACCATCGTTACAAGGGCTCCTACCACACCAACGAGCCCAAGGCCACACACGACTACCAACCAGGTGGCAAAGCACCCCTGCCTGCCTCGGGCCCAGCCCAGGCTCCTGCCTCAGGCCCAGCCCAGGCTTCAACTCCCGCTCCGGGCCCAGCCCAGACTCCAACCCCAGCCCCCACTGTGCCCCGAGCCCGGGCCCCGGCCCCAGCCCCTGCCCCCCGGGATCAGAACCTGCCACAGATCCTGGAAGAGTCCAGGTCGGAATGACTGGAGGCTTCAGGGACAAAGCCCACCTTCTGTGGACCCCCAATGCCGCCGACCCCCACCCTCCCACCCAGATGGTCCCCTGCTGCAGGACTGGTGGACAGAGCTACAGACAGGACCAACGGGGTGGCCAAGACTCACTGCCGAGACCAGTGTCCTGTGCTCTGCCCTGGGCCTGCGGAGAAGCCCAGGGTAGTGCCGGACCCTTCCTGCCAGCCTCGTGTGCCCAGCACACCGTCACAGGGCACCGGAGCGGGGCCGTACCCTCCCTGGCTTGGCCCCTTCCGCCCGCATCCTCTCCTCTGTGGCACAGGCTTCTCCACCCTCCAGGCGCCTTCCCTCTCGGTTCTCACGTGAGGCCGCGAGCCTCAGCTCAGCACCTTAGCACCTCTGCCGCTTCGCGCTTGAGCCAAAGCCATGACTCGCACCACCGCCGGCCAGGCTGGCCTGGGCCAGTGCATGAGGCGCCCTCCCTGCTGGACATGCCACTGCTGTCGCCCGCCGCAAAGCCACTTCTTTGTACATCCTTTGTTGCAAAGTCCGTCTACAGAAGCCCTATACAGTACTCTAATTTTTTAAATTATGTTTATATATAAAAGAGCAGCTCAGTGGGTTGCCCCAGGCCCCTTCTGGCCAGCCACCTTGGTCCTGCTGGCCACTCGGCCTCCAATAAAGTGAGGGGCGGAGCAGTCTGTGTGGTGGCAGCGCCTGGTCATGTGAGGTGTGGGCGGACATGATGGGAGCAGGCCAGGGACGCAGGAATTCCAGGCGATCCGAGTCCCCATCCCAGCTCGGCGCAGGCTGCCCAGGCCCTGACCCAGCCCCAAGCACTCGGCAGGCAGCCTGCCCAGGTGGCGCCAACACTTTATTAGGAAGAGGTCACAAGCCACAGGACAGTAAAGTGCTGAATTCACTGGCGATGGCGGCTCACCATCCAGCCTGAGACCAGGGACGTGTGCGCGTGTGTAGACCCGTCACCGACAGGAGGGAACCCCAGGACACAGACTGGGCGCAGTGGGTGGCGTGGAGAATCCCGTCCCACCCTCCTGAGGCCCTTCCTCTGCTCCCCACAACTGAGCCATGCACAGCCTTCTTCATTCTGCACCAAGCCACGTGCATGTGGGCCCTGTCACCGGGGGGCTGCTGGGCACACTGGACATGTGCAGAGTGCAGCACGGCGCCCCACTACATTGTGCATGTGCACATGCGCATCCCACGCAGGCCTCCAGACGCAGCTGGGGGATTGCACTTCCACAGGACACCCATGGGTGGGGAGAGAAAAGAGCTGGGGCGGCCACCTCTACCCCACTGGGGGTGGGGTGGAGTAAACGCAAAAGCTGGGGTTCCTTCCTTCTCCCAGAGTAGGAGCTGGAGGGCCCCAGAGGGCCCTTAAAGAATAAAGTGCTTAGCTCTGCAGGAGTCCCCAAAACAGTGGCCCGTGCATCCTCACACGGGACTCAGCCTGACCACAGCCCACTCACTCCCTGCAGGCAGCCTGAGCCTGGGCCCCCCTTCGTGGGGTACCCGCTTCCCAGAGGCTGAGGATGGCCTGCTGTGCCAGCTCTAGGCCAAGGTGCTCAGCAGGACCTGGGGAGGGGCAGGGCCCTGAGCCTGGCACCTGCCCCATCTGCCAGGAGCAGCAGCAGGAAGACAAGGGTTCGCGCCCCTGCACAGCTGCTGCCTGCGAGGTTCTAGGACAGGGCCGCTCAGACACCTGCGCCTGGCCAGTGAGCCCCGTGGGCAGGGACGGAGGCCACTAGCAGGCCCCTGCTGCCACAGCCACCGCGGCCTGTGCCTCCTCCTGAGCCGGGGCGCAGCCTACAGATCTCGCTGGCCGCATCCCCTCAGGAAGCTGTGGGGTCCCCCAGGGTGTAGCTCTTGGCGTGGAGTAGGGTGCAGGCTCAGCAGCGGTGGCGTGCATGGAAGCGAGGTGGTGCCGCGGCATGGTAGGGACGCTAGAGGACATCCGCCTCCCGCTCGATGCCCACGTACTTGAGGGCATCAGCTTGGCTGTACCTGGTGGGATGCGGTCACTCAGGCCAGCCCAGCACCGAGAAGGGGAGCAGCCCTTTTGCCCCCTCAGCCCACCACCCCTAGCCAGTCTCTGTGCTGCTGCCCCTCTACCCCGGCTGCACCTGGCCACCCCCGAGGGACATTCACCTGTAGTCAAAGAAGAGTTCTTCGCCAGCCTGGATCGCCCTCTTGGCGAAGATGCCGATGCGGTGATCGCCATTCACCATGACCACTGCAAAGCGCCAGAGGCGGGAGGTCCCGTCACTGTGTGGGGAGGGTCACGGCCCGCTCCCCCGTCACAGAGAGCAGTGAGGCAGCGGGAACCGTGCCGCCTGTGGCTGCCCACGGGGGAGGCTTTTTTCCCTAGTACTAGAGCCTGAACCAGGGCTCAGGCACACAGAGCTGATGTTCCTGGCTGAGCTATTAGACTTATCTTCACATCACGTCTGTGGGAAATGATGCCTACGTCATCAGGGAAGAAGGCAGATTACAGAGCCGAGACCTAAAATCACGTCTGTGGGAAATGATGCCTACGTCATCAGGGAAGAAGGCAGATTACAGAGCCGAGACCTAAAATGATCCTAGATGTTACTCATGATTATCTTTGGATAAAAACTCAGTGACAACGGCACAGACTGTGGTGGTGGAAAGCGCCCCATCCCGAGGCCCCAGGAGCCCACCTTTGGCGTAGCAGTTGGGGTTCACTGAATGGTTGGCAAAACGGATTTTGTTTCCTTTCCGAGTAGCATCTACCACAAAATCTGCAGAGGGGACCAAAGACAGCCATAAGCATCCCCAGGAGTGCAAGCGCCTTTAGACCAGAAAGTCAGGCAGAGGCCAGGTGTGGTGGTGCATGCCTGTCACCCCAGGATTTGGGAGGCTGAGGCGGGAGGATCACTATGAGCTCAAGGCCAGCCCAAACTCCACAACAAAACAGTCTCAAAAAAGCCAACCAGGCCGTCAGCAATGGGGCCATCCACTTGGATGGCACTGGCCAGCCCAGGGGCTCTGCGGTCAGCCCAGGGGCTCTGGGGACGGCAATCTGCTTTGGGGGGCCCTCTCTTTGCATCCACCCTCTCGCCAGAATCATGGATGCCCTCTTCCCCTCTGCTGGGCAGGGAGGTCAGGACCGAGGCCCCCTTTGCACACATTGGTGGTTTGTGTGGAGGACAGGCTGCTGCCGCAGCGCACCATTGTTGAGGTTGAAGAGGAAGCTGGACATGTACTTGTCGTAGACCTTCCCCCGCCGGTCAGCCTCGTCCTGGGAGATGAGCTGGGGACAGAGGAAGGTCAGCTGAGGGCGCCTGGAGGGCAGAGCAGGCTGCGTCCCCGCGGGGGCCTCTGAACGCTCACCTCGCCACAGTACTCGGAGATGAACTCATTCTTCTGCACGGACTCCTTGATGAAGGTGCCCCAGCCAGCCACGTCCGAGGGGGCCAGCAGCAGGTGCTGGGGGACAGGGCAGAGCTGAGCAGGCACAGCGCAGGTGGGGGGGGGACAGGGAAAGCCAGGGCTGTACCTTCTTGAGGCCGCGCTGGATGCTGCAGTTTTTGCAAGACACCACCTTGGAGTCCCAGTGGTCTGAGGCCCCACAGGTGAGGCACAGGTCGGGGTCGCACTCCCGCACCGCCAGGTAGCAAGGACACTGCTTGGTGTTGCACTGGGTCTTGCATCGGCAGCCAGGGAAGCGGTTCTGACCTGGTAGGGGGGACCAGGCAGGTGAGGGGCCACACGCGACCTCGGGCCCAGCAAAGTGGTGCTGAAGGGCCTGGCCCATGAGGGCTGCTCCTGCCCAGCACCCACTTGGGTTGTCTCTGGGGCCTGCAAAGTCACAAAAGCAGGTGTGGCCGGCAAGTGACTCCCAGAGCACCGCTGTGAGGGCAGAAGTGGGAAGGAGGCAGGAGGGAGGAAATCAGCGCTCCTCACTGCCAGGTCCCCGCCACCAAAACAAGTGTCATTCTGAGAGGCCCAGCAGCTGCGCCTGCAGCCGCCTCCTCCGCCCACGGCCTCCCCAGCTCGCCGGCCGCTGCGGTTAGATGCAATCTGCCCTGGGGAGGAGGGGCAGACGCAGGCCCGGGACACCAGCGCCTGCAAGCTGGGGCTGCTGCCACCTGCCTGGCTCAGGACTTGGGGGAGCAAGCTGCTCGTACCCTCTGCTGACTCCCAGGCTCTCATCGCCTGCCTGCTATTAAAATGCCAGCTGGTACAGCAAAACGGCATCAACAGAACCATGACTGCAGCAATCTCAGATTTAAAAAAAATTCATAACATCACTCTGGCCCATCTAGAGTTCTCAGGCTTAAGTGCTCCTGCCTCAGCCTGCTGAGGGCCGAGACCGCAGTGTGCCACCAGGCCGGGCCACAGGAACCTTTCGAGCAACTTCCTGAAGAGAGAAACCGACTGCACTGCGAGGAAGAACTCCCCAGCCTCTCGGCTGCCCTGGAGAGCACGAGGAAGCACAGGGAGCCAGCAGCCGGGGGCTTCATGAGCTCTGCAGCCAGGCGAGGGGCACAGTGTATGGGGAGGCACAGGAGGACTGCTGCACCTCGAACTCGGGCCAGCTGGACAGCACAGCGAGGCACACCTCTTTAGTTAAAAAAAAAAATTATTATTATTTTGCTTGAAGAGATGGTCTTGCTACACGGTCCAGACCCTCCTGCCTCAGCCTCCTGAGTGCTGGGATCAGGGATTACAGGCCTGCGCCACCACACCGACTCTGTGTGTCTCTTGAAAAAGCAAAAAACAGAACAATACCAACAACGAAACCCCCCAACTCCCGATCTCCAGCAGCTCGTTCCGGGCGGAGGCTGGGCCAGCTCCCGGGCGGCCGGTGGAAGGAGGGCACGAGGGGGCGCCTGGGCGCTTACAGTCGGGGTTGCACTGGCAGAACTTCTCGCAGAAATTCTGGGTCATGATGCAGGGGCACGCGCTGTCGCAGGGCCTGTCCGGGTGGTCGCAGGGCTGGTAGTTGTACACCTGTGTGGCGCTGTTGTCTAGAAAACGGAAGGAGGTGCTCTGGCCCAGGCGTCCCGCTCCCGGCTGGGCTCAGGCCCTGCCCAGGCCCTCTGGGGCCTCAGAAACAGAGGGGAAGCCAAGCCCAAGGCCGCGCTGCCTGCCACTGGGCCTGGGACGGCACAGGGGCTGGACAGAGCCCACAGAACAGTGGGGCCACCCAGGGCGGGTGCGGGGCTCAGCGCCCCGGGCGGGGCCAGGCCAGGTGGGCTGACCACCGGCCCACGCAGCCCGGCACTTACCTTTCTTCAGCTGAATTTTCCTACAGTGCGCAGCCCACAACCTGTGAGAGAAAAGATGAGGCACGGCCTGGCCCAAGCACTCACAGACACAGGGAGGCGGCAGCAGGGCACGGGCTGGTGACTGCAGGGCGCCCTTTCACGCCCCTCCTGGGGTCCCTCCTGCTACTGCTCACACCAGAGCCCACTGAGGTCCAATGGCCTGCTACACCTCGCAACCTAAACCTTCCCCAATGCCTACAACAAAGGCCCTGACAAAGCCTAGGCCAAGTGTGGTATTTCTGTGGTGCTAGGGATTGAACCCAGGGCCTTGGCTCTGAGCAAAACCTCCAGCACTTTTTTTTATCTGGAGACAGGGTCTCACTACTTCACTAAGCTGCCCAGGCTGGGCTAAAAGGGATCCTCCTGCTTCAGCTTCCTAGAGCGCTGGGCTCACAGGCACTGCCACGACGCCTGGCCTACAGGCTTATTGTGCTGCTCCTATTTCAGTCCACATTTCTGCAGAGGAGGAGACTTGGGGGAGTCACAGAACCAAGGACTTGAAGAGGGGCACCCCTTCCACGAGCTGTCTACCACCCCCCACCCCCCCAACCCCCGCCCCGCAGGATGACAGTCATCCGGAAACTGAGCTGGCCACAAGGCAGTGTTATTACTCAGCTCCAAAAACAACACGTGCCTGGCACGGAGGAAATGAGCAGGCTCGGCTGGGCACACGGGACAGGAGGTGGCCACGCACCGCCGAGGCGCCGGGGCGGTGCCTGCCGGCCAGGGCGCCCCACCCACCCGCCCCACAACGCCCAGCTCGGCCGCGGCACCTGCCTGTGCTTCCTCTTCTTCTTCTGCGAGGGGTTCATGAGTTCGTGGGTGGGCAGCTTCAGTATGAGCGATTCCTTCACCGCAAACTGGAAGACCTGTGGGAAGCCAGCGAGGCTCACAGGCAGGGGCAGAGCCCCAGGGCCCTGGGCTGCCCACTTCCCGCTTTGTGGTCGAGGAGAGGGCACAGGCGACCTCAGGCTCCCAGCTGGCTGCCACAGCGCCGGCCAGGAGCCAGCTGGCCAGGGCCGAGCACCAGCACCCCCTGCTGGAGCACCAGCGTGCTCTCCTACCAGGCCAAGCCCAGCTCTGCCCCTAGCAGCAGCGCCCCAGCGGCAGCACGCCCCAGCAGCAGCGCCCCTAGCGACATCCCCCCAGCAGCAGCGCCCCCAGCGGCAGCCCCGGCGCTTCTCTCTCTGAAGGGATGAGCCCTCCGGCGGGCCTGGAGCGTGCCGGACGCTGCCCCGCCCCGCCCTCCTGGACGGCAGGATTGCGGGCATGCACCCGAAAGTCTGCTCTGCAGCGAGAGCAGAGGCCCTGGCGTGCCCGAGCACCCGCGCGCGGAAGCTGCTTCGCGAGCACAGGTGCTTCTGTGCACGCCGCGCCTGCTGCCGGGGCCGCTGCGGCCCCTCTGGAGTCAGGAGCCCGGACAGCAGGCGCGGCACGGGGTGTGCGTTCCAAAAGGAAGCAGGAAGCCATGGAGAGCAGCCGTCCGGGCGCAGGCCACCCCAGGAGCAGCAGGCAGGGGTGTGCAGGGCTGCTGTCCCCAGGGCCTCGCTCCTGAGGACTGAACCCGAGATGCACAACCTGACGAGACCAAGCGGACGGCACCTGCTTGCACGTCTTTGTGCCCAGGAGCCGGGCAATGGAGCAGAAGTTGTTGAAGTAGGTGCCGTGGAAGACGCGGAACAGCGACTCCTCGGCCCCCGTCCACTCCACGGGTTCGGACGGGGCCTCGACCACACAGAGCTGGGCGGGCGCGGGGCTGGCCTTCTGCTTCGTGGGAGTCTGGCAGCGGGAGTTGGCCTCTGGGCAAGGATGGGCAGAGAAGAGCGTGATGCTGCCGTCAGCAGCAGTGAGTCAGGAGCCAGAAGCGCCTGAATCCACTTCAAGATGCAGAGGCGTTAAGAATGAAAAGAGCCGGCCAACAGCGCCTGCGCACACAGAGCGCAGCCGATCCCGATGGGTGTGCCGACGCGGCCACTGAGACCGGGTGTGGTGGTGCGTGCCTGTCACCCCAGCACTTGGGTCACTGTAAGTCTGATCTACCTAGTGAGACCCTGTACATCCTGTCCTAAATTCATTTAAAAAAAAAAAAAGATTTCCCATCTCTACTGCCCATTGGGGCACTTGCAAAAAGAATTAACAATTTTGGTTTTTGAGACAGGGTCTCATGTTGTTCAAGACTATGTAGGGGACCAGAGAGATGGCTTAGTGGAACAAGCGCTTCCCCGGTTCCACCAAAGAAAAAAAAAAGGCTATGTAGCCCAGGCTGGACTTGAACTCGAGGCCCTCCTCCTGCCTCAGCTTCCTGTGTGCACCCCACACCCAGCAGGGACAATTTCTAAAAGGTAAAGGTATGCAGAGTAAGAGGTCCCAAGTTCTTTCACGGAGAGAAAACAACATCACGATGGCCAACTGTACCTGAAGAGCTGGAGGCCCAGTCGTTGCCCGTGTCCCTGTCACTGTCCCCTTCCTTTGTCTCAGCCACAGTGGAGGTAGAAGCACTGGGGCAAGAAGTGCTGACCCCGTGGTGTCGCCGCCGCCTGCGCCCGGAGCACTTGGAGCGCGGGTTGTGCAGGACGGCATACTCCTTGGCGCCCTCCTACAACGACAGGGCCCCGAGCCTGCCACGTGTGCCAAGTGGACCCAAGCACTGGCTGTACCCTGCAGTGGCCAGGCGTGCACAATGCACTGCCACCTCCGTGTGTTGCCACAGGACGAGGGGACAGAGTGCCAGGCACCTACGGGCACACACGGACACTTGGGTTGCCCCCCACAAGCCCTGGACCTCCCGGTTCTGCCTGTACACCGCCCGCCTGGGCTGACCTGCGCTGGACTATGCGTACTGCTGTCTGCAATGAGCGCAGCTTGCAGGGGAGCATGTGGCAAGGCCTGACAGGAGGGCTGCTGGCAGCTGGAGACCTGGCCCGCGCCAGCCAGGGAGCAGGCCAAACTGTGTCCCCACTGCTTCAAAAGTTTTTTAAAGATTTAAGTTGTTAGGGCCGGGGAGATAGCTCAGTAGAATAAGTGCTTGCCTGACAAGCACAAGGTCCTGAGTTCAAAGAAAAAAAAAAAAAGATTTAAGGGTGTTTTTTTGTTTTTTTTTTATGGTCAGCTCAGCCCACCCTGGGGGCAGGGCTGGCATGGCATGTGGTGCTGGGGATCGAAGGGAGGTCCCCACATGCTTCTTGCATAAGCAGGCGCTTTAGACCACTGAGCTATCTCGACAGCCCAAAGATTTAAGTTGTTAAAGCACCAAAGATTTAAGTTGTTAAAGCACCTGGGCTGGGCTTCCAACCTGTAATTCTCCTGCTTCAGCCTCCCACGGGGCCAAGACTATGACACCGCTGCCGCCCTTCCCGCTGTCCCATGATGCTTTTATTTCCATAAAAGCATGTGATGCTCCACTTCTGCACCGTTATACTGTCTCCCAGTTTCCAAGCTTGCCAAGCCTCGTGTGAACTCAGAACAACTCCATCTCATCCCTTTTTCGTGGCCGAACAACTCCGCTTCATTGCTAAGCTCTCCTCGCTGGTGTGCTTTCCAAAGACTGCTCCTGGGCACTGCACCCCACTAGCGGGATGATGGCCACAGGGCGTTCAGGGCCCAAGAAGAACAGTTTGAAATGAACCAACAGCCTGGCTCCTTGTGCCAGCGGGAAGCAGAATCTCAAGGAGTCACGATCAGAATAACCCCCCAGACAAAAATCAAGCCTCCAAAGCTAACTTCGAGGATATGGGAAGGAGGGGATTACAGGAACAAGTGGTACCCTCAACATAAATCTCAATTGTGGCCAGGTGTGGCGGCACATGCCTGCCCTTCCAGCACTCAAGAGGTTGAGGCAGGAGGATTGTGGTTTGTTCCAGGCCAGCCTGAGCTACATCATGAGTTCAAGGCCACTCTGAACTACATAGCAAAACCTGGTTTCAAAATCCAAAACAAAACAAATTTCAAAATTGTGGACTATCCTGGAACTATCAAAAAAAAAAAAAAAAGTGGTAGACTCATTTGAAATGAAAAATATGGATGCGGTGGGGCACACCTGTAAGCAGCAGGGACATCCCAAGTCAGAGCCCAGCTCAGCCAATTTAGGGACTTGGTGACCCTTAGACCCTGCGTCAAGAGAGGAGAGGGGAGGAGACGGAAACAGCAGAGGGCTGGTCATGGTCAAGCAGCGCAGTGCAAAGACCGCGGGCTCAGCCTCCAGGGCTGAGAGGGGAGGGAAAGAGTTCTCCGCACGCCGGGACACAGTTCCTCAGACTGAGTGCTCAGCCTCTCACGAAAGACCTCTGTGGAGAGGAACGAGGCCGAGTTCTCGGCCAACGTCCTGAGCCTGCTTGGGCAGCGCCCTCATCTTAGGGAAGAGACGGGCCCAGCGCAGCACCCGCAGGTGCGCTCCTGTCCCCGCCACAGCCAAGCAGGTGCTACGAGCAGGATCTCTTCGAGCTGAGCACGTGCACACGCCCGGGGCTGGCTGACCAGCAGCTGGGCCACACATGGCGCTCAGGTGGCACAGGGGGAGGGTGGCACGGGGGTCGGGGGTGCTTTACACCTCTGAGGTGCAGCCTGCCCTTTCACCTTGCACTTGGACAGTCTTAGGAAGCTGCCCGGCTGAGCTCCGGCTTTCGATTCCCCGCCTCAGCCTCTCAGAGTGCCGCTGTGTGCCTGTCCCTTGGCCACCACGGGTGCACCACACCCAGTGGGCGCATACTCAGCTTCTACAGAAGGTCTCAGGGAGAGGTGCAAATGAGAGCGCAGACCCCGGAGCCTTGACACAGGAGAGGGGCACTGCACGTCAGGGACAAAAATACGCTGAAGTCCATTTACTGCGTCCTTCCTATGGTTACTAGGCGGCCCGTTTCCCAGATGAGTACCAAGCAGCACGCTCTACCACCTCCTTCTGCTGTCTGCTGAAAATACGATCACTCTGGACTCTTTATTTTGGTACCAGGGCTCCATCTCTGGGCCTCGCACTTGCCAGGAAGGCACGTAAGCCACACAGCTATCTCCCCAGCCCTCTTGCTAAAACGACAGCCCACAAACAAAACAAAACAAAACAAAAACCTACTAAAATGACAGCCCAAAGCTACTGCACTGAGGCTAGGACTTGAACCTGGGACCTGGGCCATCTAGGCAGGTGCTCCGCCAGCGACATGCATCCCTGGCACTCTGCTTCAAACCCAGGAACGGAGTTCCAGATTCTGAACATCACAGCTGACGCCAAGTCTCACTTGCAACGTCGCCAACACGGTGGGGTCCAGGGAGCAGCAGGCGCGCCGGTGCTGTGCCCGGCTCCGCTGGCTCGCAGCCCCTGGCGCCAGACGCTGGAGCTGAGAACTC
>NDGN011490910.1:0-11189 GCA_002564285.1 Tympanoctomys barrerae | reverse complement strand
AGGGAGATAGCTCAGTGGAATAAGCGCTTGCCTAGCAAGTGCAAGGGCCTGAGTTCAATCCCCGGTTCCGTGAAAAAAAATAAATAAATAAAATAAAAATAAAAGTGTAAATAAGAATGTGTAGAGTTTGCCCAAAAGAGTGTGTATGTGTGTATATATATATATATATATACATATATATATATGTATATATATATATATATCAGAAAAAGAAAAATTTGTTCAAATACTGTAATACTAAATTTATTGAGATATCATGAGATTAGTGCAAGTTACTTTTGTCCTCTACAGTTGCAAGAGATGCTGTCTAAGTGGTAGCCATTTCCTTCCGGACATTTATTAGTATGGTGAACTGCTAAAGTTGTATACATTTTTTTTAATAGACTCTGTATTCCTCTGCCTCATGGGTCCTATTTTTTGTGGAAATAATAAATACTAACTACATTTGTTATTTGTAAGGTGGAATCCCTTGTAGTTTTCAGTCTTTGTCAACTAATGCTTTTTATTGTTACGTGAAGATTCATTAAAGTCAGCGTGGAACAGACCCTGCTCGAGAGTTGCAGTCGGGTTTCTGTGGCCCATTTATGTTGAACCTTTACTCTAAATTGCGTTTTGACCACACTTTGGTGTTTGTGTTTCACCGATCCAGGATTCTGTTTTCTTGTATAAAGATGTTGCACCTCAGCCATTGCAGAGTCTGCAGGAAAATGCCAGACCCTTGGCTTTGTTTCTGTCTGGTGCTCTTCCCAGGTTTTGCGGCAGTCCTGTTCCATCCAGACAGACCCTGCTGTCCAGGTGGCAGATCACTTGTGTAGCAAGGCCCACACAGCTCTTTTCCCCAGACCCCATGTGCAGAGCCTGTCCTGTGGGCCTCTTGAAGACAGCTGAGTGTGTCCTGAATTCATTTGTGGTTTGCAGTTAGACGTGGATCTTGAAGTGTTTGTTTCTAGGACTGGTGAAATCCCTCAATTGAGTTTATGAGCAAGAAAGATAACTACCAGTTAATGATTTTGATATCCCACTTAAGTATGGAAATAAGTAAATTGTTACTGATTCTGAGGTATTTATCACTGGTGATCAGTACCATAAGACAGAGTACATAGTGTTTGACAAAGGGTGAATCACTAACATTTACAAATAACAGGCCATTCTTAGATCTTCCATGTCTCAGAAAATGGTCAAATGTCTTATGTTTTCCTATCCTCACCAAGATGAGAATCCAGTGAGGTTTTCTCTCTTAAATGTTTCATGTGTAATTTAGGAACCAAGAAACCAACTCAGAAAACTTAAGAGTTGTACACAAGGCCACAAACTTAAAATCAGTTTGATATGGAGAATTTGGGAAATAATGCTTGTCAGAGGTCCAAAAATCTCTACTCTGTGATGGGTCTCATGTAAAAACAACGAAGAAACTGGAGACATCATGGAACCTCTGTGAAGAAAAAAGAAATTTAAGGAGACAGGTTTGACACTGCAAACCAATTTCTTATGATGTTACCTACTTAATTAGAATTATCACTTATACCTAATTCTTCCCCGAGTAAATAAGACATATTTTTCTCTTCTTTCCCTTATTAAAACATTGTGGTGTATCTTTCTTTAAGGAAAAACAAAGAAGGGAGGGAAAAAAAGTAAAATCTGGAGTCACGTTTTTATTTTATCTATTTTATGTATTTAGTATAGGGTCTACAGGGTCTCACTGCATAGAGCAGACTCAGTGATTCTCCTGTTTTCAGCCTCCTTTACAGGCGGGTGCCTGTACCCAGTCTAAATCACTGTCTCAGCACACCCTGGGGGTGGGGCCATCACTGCAGGCCAGGAATCGAACCCGACTACTGTGCTGTGCCTAAGCATGCGCTTTAATCTGCTGAGCTATTTGGCCGGCCCTGGAGTCACATTTTTAAAACACCTATTTATAAAAAGATTGGCCTGCGTTGGTCAGTGATATTGGGAAGGTGGAAGGACGGGGGTGGGGGGTGAGGGCAATTGTTTGCTAGCTTAAGGCCAGATCTTTAAATGTTGCCTTTGCTTATAAAGCCATCAGCAAACCATAGTGTGATGTGCTTCTCCTGCCAGTTAGAAGCCTGAACAAGGAAGCTGGAAGAAGAAACATTTCCACTGCTGCTCTAGGGAAGGAACATGCAAGTGCTGCTTCAGTGATAAGAAACAGCATGTCCCTTCAGTGGACCTTGGCAGGCATTTTTTCTTGGGGCTGTGTCAGTGAATGGATATGACAGGACCAGGGGAACCCGCCAATTTTCAGGATAATGATTGATACATTTAACTAGATTTAAGATGTTCTCTATAGCAGTGCATTTTATAAGTAAGTTAAAAGACATTGTAATAGTTGATGTGCCAACTTGGAAAGTTTAATTAAGTGACTCAGCAGAGGGCCAGGGACCTCACTTGGTAATAGACATCCTTAGCCTGTGCAAGAGGGCATGGAGAGAGTGTGAGGGCGGTACCACCCTAGGGCAGGTAGCCTGCATGCATGGTAAGGAGGGAAAAGAGGTTTGTCCCCCCTTTACCCTTGTTGCTTTTGCTGCCTTCGGCTTGCCCCTCTGCCGTACCACCCTGCTGTGGAGCCAACTGATTGTAGACTGAAACCTGCAACCTTTCTTTCCTTAACTTCGGGTTAAGGAGTATTTTGTCCCACCAACAAGAGGAAAGTGTCAAAGACAGACATGAAGTTTCTCCTACACTCACAACACAGATGACCCTGTGACTTCTCAGATCTAAGTCAGTTGACACTATACTTAGAGATGGTGTCAAATGCCCAGATGTGGTCCCCAAGCCTGACCCTCTTCCTCATGCCACTTACAAGCCCTGTGGGTCCACTTCTGACTGATCAGCTATAAATTGGAATTGTCACACCCTCTTTTATGGGTTCAATTAATTTGTTTAAGCAGCTCTTAGAGCTCAGGAACATCTTTTTGGTTTTATTATAAAGGATGTTACAAAGGGTACAAGTGGAGAGATGCATGGGGTGAGGTGTGGGGGTGGCTGGAGAGCTTCATGCTGTTTGTCACACACCCATCATCCAGGAACCACCTGTGTTCACTGACCCAGAAGCCTTCCAAACTCTGCTTTGGGGTTTTATGGAGGTATCATTGCATAGGCATGATGGGAGCATGGATAGCTGGGTGGAAATAAGGTTGGGCCAAAGGTCTGGCTTTAATGCTAATCTACTGAGTGAGGGTTTCAGTTTCTTTGATTTTCCCAGAAAAAGCTGTTCCTGTATTCATACCTTACATTGGTCAGAGAGACTAGCCAGGAATCGTGGACGCAAGCCAGGGTACATGCGGTATCACCAGTACTGACACATTACAAATGCTCTCCCTTTGATAGTTTTCTACAAATTGATAAAAAGACAAGCTGTAAAAAACTTGGCTAAATATGTAATCAGGAAGAAAAGGAAATTTTAATGCCAAAATACAAAAAGTCATATTTTCTGTAATTGCGTTTTTCATATCTGTGCAAAAAGAATTTTTAACAGGCGTTATCTTTGTACTAGAAAAGCTATAGAGGGGTCCAGGGAAATGGCTCAGTGAAATATCTTCAAGGGGCATCCACTTAAATATAAAGGCTTCAAGTTTATCATTCTTTATAGCTGAGTAATACTCCATTGTATAAAAATACAACTTTTCCCTACTTCTTCTCTTTTATAATTTTAAAAACAAAGTTAGGGCTGAGGAGATAGCGCAGTGGCTATAAGTGCCTGCCCGGCAAATACAAGGTCCCGAATTCAATCCCTGGCACCACAATACAAAAATAAATAAGTTTTTGAACAGGGATTTGACCTACAGAGCATGTGTAGGATAGTGGGAGAGAATGCACCACTTTTCTTCTTTGTGCTAATGCAGTAATTCACGACATATGTGACATGGCCTCCTCGTTGCAGTTACAGTTCACTGTATTTTATACTGCTGTCATCATATAGTCACCACTCAGCTTTTTATTTTGGGGAGGCAAGGAAATGACTTTCTTGGCAGAATTTACTACCTCAGCTCTCACTGTGTGCCAGGCTCATTACTAGGAACAAGGACATGAGCTTTTTTTTTTTTTTTTTTTGGTATGGTGAGTCAAACTCAAGACCTCACGCTAGCCAGGCAGGTCCTGTGTTGCTGACCTATCTCCTCTGGAATGTAACAAATTAGATTACGTCCAGAACCCCAGCATTGCAAGAGATTAAGAGATGGTGAAAGTTGCTTGTTTAACCATGAGAGAAGCGGGCTGGGGTCTGAGATTGTGATGAGTTTTACAGATAACCCACAACACTGTGGATTGGTTGTATAACTGGAGTGTAATAATTTATGAATGTAAATGCTGTCCTCCATTTTCTTAAATTCTTGGTGACCATATGCTGCTCTGGGCTGTTGGTATAGAAAAGAACTGCACAAAGTCAAAGACTTAGAAAAGAAGCTGGCCTCCCAGGAAGGGGATGAAAAGTTAAGGAAGTGAAAGTGAGACACATTACAGTATTTTCTCACCCATTTTACAAATGAAATTGTATCAGGTGGATGTTAATGGAGTTAAGAAAGCATAGTTAGAGGCGCCATATAAATTTTCCTGCTCACTCAGTCTGCAGCACATAGTGGGTGTTTATCAAGCTAAGTAACATGCCTCATTCCAACTGAATCCAAAGTGTACTTAGTGTTGAAAGTATTGAATGGTAGTGTATTGCTATGGCACTTACCAGCAACACCTAGGGATATAAATTCCTGAGTGTTGTTGATGGTTTAGGAGTATTGTATAAAACCTGTGCTACCTATCCAAGGCATAAAACACTGAAGATGGGCAGCTGCTAGTGTAATTATTGCCATTGTTACCATCGATATTTATTGAAGTCATCATGGATCCCGTACTTGGCATGTAGGATTTTAAACTTCATACTTCTGTAAGGTAAATGCCATTAATAGCCCCCATATTGCAGATGAGAAGGTGAGGCCTAAAAATGATAGTTGACCAGGGTGCTACATGGATAGCAAGTGGTAGACCTGGGATTTGAACCTAGCTTAGACTATGATATGTAAGGGAGGGAGGAAAAGTCTTCTTTTCACCTCTTAGATTCAGTAACTAGGGGCTGCAGATTAAACTGCCAAAGGCCAACTGGTAGGGAAGACGTTCATTTAGTATGCACATGGGGGCTCACAGAAAAAATCTCAAAGAACTAGACCTGAGAGCATATATACTATTTTGATGAAAGGCCATATGTAAATTGTGGAGAAGTAGCAAGACAGAGAGGCTTAGGCTCCTAGGACAGTGAATTGTCAGAGTAAGTATATGGGAAAAACAAATGGAAGACAGACATTATTCTTTTTTTTTTTTTTTGGACCAGGAATCACACTCAGGATCTTACGCTTGCCAGGCAGGCATCATGCCCCTTAGTTATACCCGTGGCCCTAGGCATTATTTTATTTTATTTATTTATTTATTTATTTTTTTTTGCGGAACCGGGGATTGAACTCAGACCCTTGTGCTTGCTAGCCAAGCACTTATTCTACTGAGCCATCTCCCCGGCCCCTAGGCATTATTTTAGTAAGTGTTGTTTATGCAAACTAATCTTGGTGCTGACGTTTCCTCTTCCTTGACAGAATTTTCTTCACTTGCCATAATACAGATGTGGGAGATTAAGAGGAGATATCTTCCCCAAGCATTATATATGCCTTGCTGGGAGATACTGAGAGAGTTCCTCCTGCGTCTGTTAATTTCCTCTGGTTCAAATAACCTTATAGACAAGGTGGCACATTTAGGCATGGCATGTTGTGTTCCTCATCTTGGGAAGAGTGCCCTATGCGGAGATCCAAAAGGCCTAAATTTAAATGTCCTTGTTGATGAGTTGTGTGGTGGTTGGGAAGTATGCTTAGCTCCTGGCCTTCTTTGTAAAAGTGAGCAGAGTAATATATGCAGCATGCTTAGTGCAGTCAGGGTTTACACCAAATGCTCGAGAAGCCAGCTGCTGTCACTTCACGTTGGAATCGCTGATGTGCTGCTCTAGGGTCATGCCAGAGGTTTGTACAGAACACTGGGGTGATTAGCAGTGTTAGTCATCGCCCTGTGGAGAGGCTGGCAGTTTCAATCTTAGCAGAGCCATCCTTTGTGGCGCATCCAGTGGGTAAAACTTTATGATGGTTCTGTTTTGAACTGAGCGAAATCACTTGAATTATCTTCCATTTCCTAGCAACATTCATTTAGAATATTCACTTAGAATACTCATTCATTTCTGTCATGAGTGCCAGAAATTTCTTGCAAATACCAGAAAAGAATGGGTTTTCTTTCTGGGTGAATCAGATTTCTCCTGCCTCCTCTTTTCTTTTATTCTGCCTCCACCCTCATATGCTTACCCATGTTCAGGCTGTACCACCCTCCTAGAAGTCTCCTAGTGAAGAGTTTTATTAAAGTTTTCTCCTGCTCTCTCCTTATTTGTTTTTAATTTTCTCTCTGCAGTCTCTTGAAGTGAACAGCTATTTTCTGCACTGTTAATCCGTTTTAATCACACCCATTTGTGTACAGCACTCCCTTCAAAGCCTTCTCTTCTTCCTTGTGCCCCCACCCTGACATCCATGGCCAAGGCTTATTGTGCACTCCACGCAGTGTGTTCTTCCCTCAGCCTCTCCATCAGGATCATGCCTTCTTGCCTATCATTCTTTATGCCTGTTTAAACTCTTACATGTAATGAATTTTACAATCCTTTGAAAACTTATAAAGTTATCGAAAGGGGTATCTCTGTATAAACTTTTCAGCAAATTGTTACTCTTAGATGCAAGGTGGTGCCTCAGTTCCTGAACTTAATTTGTCCCATGCTTCTAGAAATGATGGCCATGGTCATGTTTGTCTCCTGATGCAGACAGAATTCACAAACACAAAATGTTAAGCACAAAAGTGTTTGTGGGGGCTGTGAAGATAGCTTGGCGGTCTTAGTGCCTGCCTGCAAGTACAAAGACCTGGCTTCGATCCCCGGAACCACCGTGCCACCCACTGACGCCAGGCATGGCGGCACACATGCCTGTAATCCCAGCGCTTGGGAAGCTTGAGGTGGGAGGGTCATGAGTCCAAGTTGCATAGTGGGACCCTGTACCAAATAAATCAAAAAACCAAAAAGTGTTTGTGAACTGAGGTACTGTTAAACATATATTTACTTGTATGTTTAAAAATACAACATGTGAGACTTGTGTTCCAGGGCTGTTTGATACTAGCTGTATGTCATAGCCAGTCACACTTGCAGAGGAAATGGTGGCTGATGTCTCGGGTCCGTGCCACATATGGCAGGCACTCTTTGAAGGCACCCCACCTTTACTTTCCAACATTGCTACCCTTGCAGGGTGATGACGAGGAGAATGACCTCATAATAAACCTTTAATTGTGAAGTGTGTATCTGCACTAGAAAATCATATGCGACATCCTACGTATATAGATGTGTGTGTGTGTAGATGCACATGGGAATACTTGGTTGGTCTGTACATACACACCTAGAGAAGAGGATAACAAACATACAGAACCTTTGACTTAGCCTGTAGCTACCCAGTTTCAGTTTCTGCATGCCTTTCTCATACCATGTTTTGTGTTTCGTCTCCTAATAAACACAACTGCCTGCTTGCAGAGTTCTGGTGAGGGTGACACAGAATGTTATAGAAAGCATTTGGATCAGAGACAATTATTACACAAGCCAGTTGCATTAGTCAGGGTTTTACTAGAAAGACAGATATAACACAAGATATACAAATATATGAGAAACTGTAAGATTGACCTACAGTGGTCAGTCATAGAGTCGGATGAGGAAGTGTGCAGTGAGTGTCTGCATGCTGGAGCTCAAGGGTTCAGTTCAAGGTCTGGAGCTCCCTGCAGTGTTCTGTGCAAGTCTGTAACAGGCCAGTAGGTCTGCAACAGAAGGCTGAAGAGCCTGGGCCGTCCTGGTCTACTCTAGAAGCCAGAGGTGACATCCAAGCTGAATGTGCAGACTGGAGCTCCTCTGAAGAGCAGAATCTAGTCCAGCCTTCTTCATTTTCCTTTTATATCTTCCAGGTGAAGATACAAAACTGCCCTAGGTGGGTCCACTACACCCTAAGGTGCAGACAGGCATCCTAGGGCAGGCAGCGAATGGAGAATTGCTGAGCCAACTTAGTTAACCAACACATCTTAAGTTGACACGATTAATCAACCGTTATGCCAGTGTTCTTTCATGGACTTGTCTTTTCGTTTGTCCATGGCTAAGCCTGTCTCTGTAGTGAGTCCTACTTCACAGAACAAGTGTCTGGTATTCTTTCTAACCTCTGCATGAGACTCCATTTCAGGATAATGTCCCTGTCTTGGGAGAAAGAGAAGAGATTATAAGTGAATGGAGGAGTAGGAACAGGAGATTGAGGAGCCATCCAGTGATATTTTATTTCTTAAGCAGAGTGCTGAATATATGAGTATTCTTTTAATCGAAACATTTAAATATATTTGGCTTGAAATACAACTTCAAGCAAACAGAAACCTCACATACCATTGAGTGATTTCCCTTTGAAATGAACGGGTTTTCTTCCATGTTCATACAAGAATATGGAACACGGCACTCCTCTGACACTTCCTTCCAGAAACTGAAAAGAGCCAGGTGCGGTGGCATGTGCCTGTAATCCCAGGATTCAGGAGGCTGAGTCACGAGAATAGTGAGTTGAAGGCTGGCCTGTGCTACCTGTTGAGTTCAGAGCCAGCCTGAACTACATAGTGAAGCCCTGTCTCAAAACACCAGGATAAAAAAAAAGCCAGAAACAGTTAAGTGAGGTGATTTTTCTCAGCAGGGAGTGGAGCTTTGTCACCCAGACAGAAGGTGGCAGGGGTTACAGCAGCAGATGGGGGAGAAGCAACATGTGCATCCTGTCTGTCAGCTAACATTGCTTTTGCTTGATGTTTTTCTGAGCTGCTTCTGCATGCACTTGGCCATTAACCAGAGCTGCAGTATATATTTTAATATCTCAGTCAGAAACCCTGCTCGCCACCCCAGGTGTCATGTGTGCTTAATGTGCTGATGATTGGAAAGCTGCTGATCACTGAACTCTTGTGACACTTCCTTTCTGCGTTTCCTTGTTTCATGAGCGCCTGTTGCTCCCAAATGTCCAAAGGGAATGCTGCTTAACTTTTTGAAAAGGAGTTCAGAGTCTGAATCAGTATTCACTGAGCTCTGGCTTTGTAAGTCTAGCCCTGGAAAATCTTCAGTGGTGTGTGTAGCATAAGGAATTTTTTCTCTCGTGTTTTGGTTTCAGGAAAAGATGTATACATACACAGATGTGATAGGACGTGGAAGATACTTCAGTAGACATTCAGAGGGTTATGGGCAAGGAACAATCATATCTTACTAAGGAGAGGCTTTGTAAAGAAGGAAGTGAGGTTTGCTTCAAGTCTTCAAGGGTATGACTTCAATAGATGCTTATTTGTTCATTTATTGAGTAAATACTGTACATATCCT
This sequence comes from Tympanoctomys barrerae, assembly GCA_002564285.1. Lineage (NCBI taxonomy): Eukaryota > Metazoa > Chordata > Mammalia > Rodentia > Octodontidae > Tympanoctomys > Tympanoctomys barrerae. Next base: position 1,744 of record NDGN011490910.1, on the reverse strand, counting down.
TTGAGCTTCCACACATATCCATTTTCTGTGTTTACCCCAACAGAGGATGGGGGGTAGAGAGTTGGACACATCTGAACTGCTTGCACATGGAAGCGCCTCTACTTACACTGTTAATTCAAGCAGTTTTCCACCCCTTACTTCACGAGTGTAGGGAAGTTCAGTACTGCTTCCCATAACCTTGAGAGAATTGGGAACCTGGGCATCTACAATGAATGGTAATGACTGTCAGAGGAATTCAAAGATGTGTTGCACAATTTAACAGATTACACTGATTCTGTCATACTGGAGCAAGTTCACTGAGAGTTGAGGCCAGGCTGTGCTACATAGTGAGTCCCTATCTCAAAAACAATAATAACAATAACTTTAAAAGAGGCCAGATAAGGGCTTGCAAAATAGCTCAGAGGATTAAAGTGCCTGCAAGCAGGGGTTGGGGGTTTGATCCCCAGGCCTGCTGTGCTGGCCCCGCCCCTGAGGCCCACTGAGTGGACAATTGAGACTGGGCATGGTGGCGCATGCCTGTAATGCCAGCTCTTAGTAGGCTGTAGACAGGCGGATCACTACAAGTCTGATCTAGTAGTGAAACCCTGAACACCCTGTAGACCCTTCCCTAAAATACAAACGAAAAAAAAAAAAAAAAAAAGGCCAGATGCAAGAGATGATGTTGGGTATAGTTGTTAACATGGGAGTGTAAGAAGTTGTCAAATTAAAGATGTGTTTTAAAAGCAGAGGAAGAGGATATGCCAGTGGGTTATATCTAGGTTATGAGAAACAAAATTAAGTATGACAACTTGTAAGAGTGTTATTTGCCTCTGGCTGAAAGATAAGGCAATTTGGATAAAATGTTGGTTGTGAAGATCGATGTGTTTTAGATGTGTGAACGTGGAGAGATTGTGTAGGCAGTTGGATATACAAGCCTGTATTTTAGGAGTCTGGACTAAGAATACCAATTTGTGAGTTTTTAACTAATACAGACTATTTAAAGCCTTTAACCAGGCATAGTGAAGCACCCCTGCAATCCCAGCACTTGTAGAGGCAGAGAGATGGCCACTAGATCAGGCCCATACTGGTAGCATTGCTCTGCTGAGCATTTGCTATGTGCTTTACATCAATTCCTCACTGTTATATTTCTCTAAGGTAGGTATTAGTCTCATGTTACGGATCTGAAAGCAGGAGCTCAGGGAGCAGAAAGTTTTCCATAAATAAAAGACTAATACTTCTTATATGCCAGCTAGGGTAGTAATCATGGAATTTAAGCGGACACAGTAGCAAGCTCATTGGTGGTGAAGCCAGGCACCAAACACAGATCCATCTGGTGTAGGCCAGCATGTTTTATACCAAGAGGTGGTGTGTAAAAAGTGTTTTGGAAGTGCTGTTCCCCAGACCTAGAGCTTAAACAACATGGGGGGGGGGGGATCATGTGGTGGTACCTATTATACTCCCAGCACTCGGGAGGCTGAGGCAGGAAGATTGCCACAAATTCAAGGCCAACATGGGCTAACAGTCTTTTTTTTTTTTTTTTTTTNTTTGATTTCTTAAGTTTTCTTTAATGTATTTAGGACAGGGTCTACAGGGTCTCAGATTCGTAGTGATTCTCCTGTTTTCAGCCTCCCAACTGCTGGGATTACAGGCCTGCACCACCAAGCCCAGTGTCAATCACCCTCTCAGTACGCCCAAGGGGCAGGGCCGGGGATCGAACTCTGGTGCCTGCATCTGCCTAAGCAGGCACTTTGGTCCACTGAGCTAA